>JBBPBX010067311.1:0-11013 GCA_038048925.1 Garcialebias charrua
TACAGGTTGTGCAAATAGTATTTTTCTAAATGGAACTAACAAAGAGGAAATAATGAATGTAGTAAAAAATCTTACAGACAAGAGATCAAAAGACTGGGTGGACATGGATATGATGTTTATAAAGGACATAATGAGCCATGTTATTGAGCCGTTTACATATGTATGTAATTTATAATTTTCAACAAGAATATTTCCAGATAATATGAAAGTAGCTAAGGTAGTTCCTCTTTTTAAAATGTGTGATAAATGTGTGTTCAACAATTACAGACCTATATCCTTGTTACCACAGTTTAAAAAAAAACAGACTAGATCAATTTATAGATAAACAAAATATTCTAAGCAACAGTCAGTATGGGTTTAGAGCAAAAAACTCTACATCAATGGCTCTCATGGAATTAATGGAACAAATAACTACTGCTGTCGATCAAAAACAATATTGTGTCAGTATTTTTGTTGATTTAAAAAAAGCATTCGATACTATTGATCACACCATTCTCCTTGAAAAATTGAACAAATATGGTATTAGAGGACCAGCATTACAGTGGGTATCTAGCTATTTAAAAGATAGGAAACAATTTGTACAAATAAATGATGTAAGATCTGACCTCTGTAATATCACATGTGGAGTTCCCCAAGGCTCTGTACTTGGACCAAAGCTTTTTATTTTATATGTGAATGACTTGGTAAATGTGTCAGGACTCCTTAAATGTGTACTTTTTGCTGATGATACCACTTTTTTCTGTTTAGGTGAAGATATAGAACAAATGTTGGAATTGATAAAGACAGAATTTGTCAAGATACAAACTTGGTTTAAAATAAATAAATTATCATTAAATCTAGAGAAAACTAATTACATGATATTCGGTAATAAAAAGAAAACTGTTGATGTTCCACTCAAAATTGAGGATGTTGAGATTTGTAGAGTGAGTGAGGTGAAGTTTTTGGGTGTTATCATTGATGACAAACTGACATGGAAACAACACATAAATTCTGTAAGAATAAAAATAGCTAAATCGATTGCAGTACTGTACAAAGTCAGAGACCTATTGAATGATAAAGCTCTGTATTTGTTGTATAACATGATCATTGTTCCACACTTCATTCATAACTTTTCATAACTTTTATGGACAGAATTTCTAGGCGCAGCCAAGGTGTTGAGAGGATCCGTTTTGGTGACCTTAGAATTGCTTCTCTGTTTTTTGCAGATGATGTGGTCCTACTGGCTTCATCAGTTCGTGATTTACAACTTTCACTGGAGCGGTTTGCAGCCGAGTGTGATGCGGCCGGGATGAGGATCAGTTCCTCCAAATCCGAGGCCATGGTCTTGAGCCGGAAAAGGGTAGCATGCCCTCTCCGGGTCGGGGAGGAGGTCCTGCCCCAAGTGGAGGAGTTTAAGTATCTCGGGATCTTGTTCACGAATGAGGGAAAACTGGAGCGTGAGATCGATAGGCGGATAGGTGCAGCGTCCGCAGTGAAGCGGGCGCTGTACCGGTCTGTCGTGGTGAAGAGAGAGCTGAGTCAAAAGGCAAAGCTCTCAATTTACCGATCGATCTACGTTCCCACCCTCATCTATGGTCATGAGCTTTGGGTTATGACCGAAAGAACAAGATCTCGGATACAAGCGGCTGAAATGAGTTTTCTCCGCAGGGTGGCTGGACTCTCCCTTAGAGATAGGGTGAGAAGCTCAGTCATCCGGGAGGGACTCGGAGTAGAGCCGCTGCTTCTCCACATCGAGAGGAGCCAGTTGAGGTGGCTCGGGCATCTGGTTAGGATGCCTCCTGGACGCCTCCCTGGTGAGGTGTTCCGGGCATGTCCCACCGGGAGGAGACCCAGAGGAAGACCCAGGACGCGCTGGAGGGACTATGTTTCTCGGCTGGCCTGGGAACGCCTTGGGATTCCCCCGGAGGAGCTGCTCCAAGTGGCTGGGGAGAGGGAAGTCTGGGCCTCCCTACTTAGGCTGCTACCCCCGCGACCCGACCCCGGATAAGCGGAAGAAGATGGATGGATGGATGATCATTGTTCCACACTTAATCGTATTGATGTTTTGGGGAAAGCGTGTAAAACAATCACAAAGCCTATTTTTGTATTACAGAAAAGAGCTGTAAGAATTATCACTAGAAAACATTACTGTCATCCATCAAGTACATTATTTTATCAACTAAAGTTATTGAAGTTCCATGATTTGGTAGACTATAATATTTTATCAGTTATGTATAGGGCTCAAAATAATGCATTACCTTTAAATATCCAAATGCATTTTGTTAAAAGACAAAGTTGTTATAATCTTAAGGGGACAGAGATGTTTGTAAAACCACAATTCAGAACTAGTTTGAAGGGACGTTCTACCTCAATCCAGGGAATTAGATTATGGAATGGCTTGGAGAATGTAGTTAAAAATGCCAAGTCAATGTTTACATTTAAGAAAATGATCAAAACAAATGTGTTAAAAAAATATATGAAATAGCGTAATGTGTATTGTATTAGTTAGAAAATTAGAAAGAGTTAGTCATTTTGTACTGTTGGTTGAAGATTATTATTGTTTAATCTGATTGTTGGAAAAAAGGGGCAGATATAATAAGATTTATTCTTCTTTCTGCTACCTTTCATTTTTTTATATTTTGTACATTATCATTTATGGGATTGTCTTGTATTGTTTCTTTTGTAAAAAAATGAACAATTTAATAAACATAAACATAAACAATATCCAGTGGTGGGCAATTGAACGCTAGGTAGCGCTAAAGCGCTAATCCGCTTACAGTGGACCTAAACTTTTTGTCAGCGTTTTTGTGAATTGACTAACTTTTATAATTCATAAGCGGATTTGTGCTATTTTTATTTAAAATGCAGTACCGCTAATAACTAATTATCTATCAGTAAAAACCAATAAACTTATTTACAAGCTCTTATGCTGCTTGTTTTACCTTTTTCCCCACCGTAAACAGCAGAGAGGAGGAAGGGTGTGAGGGGGAGGGGGGCAGAGCTGAGAACAGACTCGGATCTACCATCCATCCATCCATCTTCTTCCGCTTATCCGGGGTCGGGTCGCGGGGGTAGCAGCCTAAGTAGGGAGGCCCAGACTTCCCTCTCCCCAGCCACTTGGAGCAGCTCCTCCGGGGGAATCCCAAGGCGTTCCCAGGCCAGCCGAGAAACATAGTCCCTCCAGCGCGTCCTGGGTCTTCCTCTGGGTCTCCTCCCGGTGGGACATGCCCGGAACACCTCACCAGGGAGGCGTCCAGGAGGCATCCTAACCAGATGCCCGAGCCACCTCAACTGGCTCCTCTCGATGTGGAGAAGCAGCGGCTCTACTCCGAGTCCCTCCCGGATGACTGAGCTTCTCACCCTATCTCTAAGGGAGAGTCCAGCCACCCTGCGGAGAAAACTCATTTCAGCCGCTTGTATCCGAGATCTTGTTCTTTCGGTCATAACCCAAAGCTCATGACCATAGATGAGGGTGGGAACGTAGATCGATCGGTAAATTGAGAGCTTTGCCTTTTGACTCAGCTCTCTCTTCACCACGACAGACCGGTACAGCGCCCGCTTCACTGCGGACGCTGCACCTATCCGCCTATCGATCTCACGCTCCAGTTTTCCCTCATTCGTGAACAAGATCCCGAGATACTTAAACTCCTCCACTTGGGGCAGGACCTCCTCCCCGACCCGGAGAGGGCATGCTACCCTTTTCCGGCTCAAGACCATGGCCTCGGATTTGGAGGAACTGATCCTCATCCCGGCCGCATCACACTCGGCTGCAAACCGCTCCAGTGAAAGTTGTAAATCACGAACTGATGAAGCCAGTAGGACCACATCATCTGCAAAAAACAGAGAAGCGATTCTAAGGTCACCAAAACGGATCCTCTCAACACCTTGGCTGCGCCTAGAAATTCTGTCCATAAAAGTTATGAACAGAATCGGTGACAAAGGGCAACCTTGGCGGAGTCCAACTCTCACCGGAAACGAGCCTGACTTACTGCCGGCAATGCGGACCAAGCTCTGACACCGGTCGTACTCGGATCTACCATGTAGGTAAATGCCTGGGGGTCCCATTTCAGCAGTGGCCCCGGCCCCGCCTCGCCCCGTGCAGTCACCTACATCACTAACATTGATCCTGCTTGTTAATGTACATTTAACATAAAAATAATTATAGTTACGATGAAAACGATCATTAAATACGCAATTAAAAAAACGGTCGATTTCTTTATCCCCCTACTAAAAATGGACTATTCCATCTTGACATCTTCCGGGTCACTCAGAGGTGAACTCGGGGGCTAATTCTGTGGCTACTGTTTGTGCTGGGTACTTGGATAAATCCGTAGAGAACCCCGCTGTTTCAAGCCAAATTAACGCGGCCGGAGGAGTTTATTGAGGGTTTTGTGTCGACCATTTGACGGTGAGTCGTTATTTTTATGTATTTTAGTTACTTTTCATTAAATCTGTTGACTACCTATAGACGCTAACTCTGTGTCTGCCTGTTGGTAGTGCTGGGTTACTAATGGATAAATCCGTAGAGAACCCCGCTGTTTCAAGCCAAATTAACGTGGCCGGATGATTTTATTGTGTGTTTTGTGTCGACCATTCGACGGCGAGTCGTTAGTTTCATGTATTTGGGTTACTTTTATGTATAAATGCGGTGGCGACACACCCGTGTATTTGAGATTTAAACGTGGTTTTAGGGATTAAAAGATCATTCTATTTTTTGTTAATTTCGTGGCCGAATAGAATATATGTACGTAAAGTATTAAATAAATCCTTTGATTTTTGTAATTTCATCCTTTTAGGATCATTTTTGTTACTTTTCAGTTGGCAGTGTAGTGCAAATATTGATAACGCTGCCGGCTATATATAAATATATATATATATATATATATATATATATATATATATATATATATATATATATATATATATATATATATATATATATATATATATATATATATATATATATATATATATATATATATATATATATATATATATAATATAAAATATATAAATAGCGGATTAGATTAGCTTCCCCTAATTTTCATAAGACATTTGTGCTTTTGAAATTGTGGACCTAAAAAAATTAATAAGCATTTTAGAAATTGTGGAACTAATTTTTTAATTAGCGGTGCCCAGCACTGACAATATCTAACCAGAATGATCACTGGGGAAAAAAATCACATCATGCTGCTGATTTATTTCATGTTGATGTGTTCATTCGTACTCATCTGCTCACACAGACTCATGTTCGTGCTGTTGCTCGGTGTATTGTTTTTGTACTGCTAGTGCTTACCATATTTTTAGTTAATGTTTTTCTAAGTTCATATCTTAGATCTTATTACTGTTTTTCTTTTACATTTTATACTTTTGTTGGATGTAACTGGGACCCTGTGTACACAATTTAATTCCACCACATGTACCCCATGTGGTGCGAATGTCAATAAAGAACCCTGAACCTTGAAAACACCAACAGTCATTCAAGGATTATGTGATCAGTTACAAAACACTTGACTGATTGAATTTTAAGATACATTGTATGGATTTAATACTAGTATCGTAAAGTTTTTAGCAAAACTTAACTTGGAAACATAAATGAAAAAGAAAAAAAAAATTAATTAAAACTGCAGTGTTGTAACCAAAAATAAATGTACTGATTTAAACTGAGCTAATGAGCAAAATGTAAGAAATTTCAATTTAAGAAGTTTTTTTTTGTTTCATAAAGAATCTAAATACTTTTCAAATCCTGTCAAAGTACACTGACATATGAGGATGAAGTGCTAAATATGTGCAGTAAAAATGTATTTTTATACTGCAAAACCTCCTGTGCCTGTGTTCATAAATCAGCTTTGTTACACATACTTGTACAGTAGTTCTCTTTCGTGATAGCTTCATCCTCAATACTATTCCAGAAGGTCCTTCCTCTTTATTCTTTAAACATGTTGGTTATTATAGTAAGGGACTGATGCAGAGCTGTAGGTAACTGTGGCTGACTCTTACTGTCAACCTTCATTTACAAGAATATTGCACACAGTTAAATAGTTTGTCTAAAAATGTTATTCAAACTCGTAGTCAGAAACAAAAAAGGCAATTAAAGTTATTGTGTGTTCAAGTGTCTGCATGCACAGGGTTTGTGGTGCTAGTTGCTGGTTGTGTGTATATAAAAATGTGTGTGCAGACACCGTGGATAGGTGTGTTGGCCATGCAGTCTAATCACCTCCTGCTACATTGAGTCCAGAAGCCTCTCAGCAGACACCTCTTTTGGGCCGCCTCCACCGGCGCCGAGCTTTCCTCTCAGTGCACGCTTTAATTAATAATCAAGCTAATTGGATCGAGGTTCCCCATTGTGCCAAGCATGTGTGTGTGTGTGTGTGTGAATGCAGTATATATAAGATGAGTGTGCTTGGCTGTGTGTGGCAGCATGTGTGTGTGTTTGTGACTGTGTCTGAGAAGGGGAAGCAGTCGCCTTTTATGTTTCCTTGTAAGAGTTAAAGATGATAGTAAAACCTGATAGTGCTCATGAGGCAGCTCCCCTTTTTACACAAATGCCAACCTTATAGGTCGTAAAACATGTACCTTCCTCTACCCTCCGTACTCCAAAGGTACAATAAAGTGATAAAGTAGCACATTTACTGCATAAACACTTTAGGATACAGAACGTTTATTTGATTTTAAACGCTCATATTATTCCTTTTGACAACGTTGACAAATAAATAAACTTATTTTATTCAGTTCATAAACACATTAGTCACCCAAGGTTGGTATGAAAATTCAACCCTTTTTTGTTTATCATTCTTCTTGTCACCAAAGGGCCTCGAGTGACGAAGGCAAAGTTGTGTCAAAGCACCCTTGGTAGACTTCTGACATTTTTGTTTGTGAGAATATTGTTTTTGTGGTTAGTTACTTGTACAGTTTCTTTTAAAAGAGGACTACTGAGAATTTAGTCATTTTCGCCTTCTCATTTCACCTCTACTTCCTGCCTCCCCAAATAAAATAAATGTGTTTTTCTACATTTGTGGGAGCCACTGGTGACAGACCATAACATCAATGTATAACCAAACTTTCTTTGACTTAACTCTAAGCTAACCTAAGTTTTGACCTTCTCTATGACAGAGCTTTAGGGCCACGCTAAAAAAAATAGTAAAATTACATTGCCACGCTAAGAAAAAACAATTAAAAGCCATGGAATAATGAGAATAAAGTCCTAGTATTATAAGAATAAAGTCAAATAAAGTCTTAATGTTACGAGAATAAAGTTGTACAAGACTTTTTTTCAGCTCTCGTTTATTTTTTGTATTTTTTTTCCACGAGTCGGATCCACAATGCGACCTGTCAATCAACCAGACTGAAGACCCACTTGTTCAAAAAAGCTTTCAGTGTGTAACTTTTATTACTTTGGTATTTTAGTATGTAGCATTTTTATTTCCATTGCCTCCTTTTATTGCTGTTGTTTTTTTTAATTCTATTTTCACTAATTTGTTGTACCAGTTTTTATATTTTCTGTCCTGTTAAGCACCTTGGTCAATGCAAGGCATTGTAGGAAGGTGCTATACAAATAAAGTTTATTATTATTATTATTATTAATCAATCCAGTAGATGTGTCAACAAATGACTAATCCAAAGCTTAATTCTCCTTACCGTCAGAGAGCTGCACTGCAGCCCATCAGAGCATACCACCTTACAGTAAGCAAGTTCAAAGTACTGATGATGTGCTAACAGATTACCGGTAAGTATCTCCTTATTTGTAAAACCAATATCAAAGTATAACAAGATGCTCAACATTCTTCATTTTACCACAGTTTAAATGTGGTAAACCCTGCTTTATCATATTGGAGTTCGGATAATATTACAAATAATTTAGCTTCGGATTTGTCATTTGCTGACATGCCTACTGGGTTGATTGACAGGTCGCGTCATGGATCCGATGTGTGAGAAAAAAGTCCTGTACAACCTTATCAGAATCAGAATAAGCTTTATTATCATTGCACCGAGATGCAACGAGAATATGTCCGTACAGTCATCCAAAAGATGGGCGGAGTGCACATAGCTGCTGCTATGATAGCGTGGCTTTCTTATCCTTTTCAGAATAAATTTTTTTATATAGAAAAGGGGACAAAGTATAAGGAGAGGATAGTGGCATCACAAAAAAAGTCTTCACACCTTGTCCTATCACGACATGATTTAAGACATCAAAAAACTCTGCCAGCAAGAATATTTTTGAACATTTTACAAATGCATTTGATGATGAGGCGGTCCATGAAACACTAACAGATAGCCCATTGTCCTGATAAGATGATGGTCAGCTGGCACAGTTCTGATAAACCTCCACAGAAGTTGGGGAGGGGGGGGGGTTGCAATAGACAGAGCTTTTCCTAAGTTTATACATTTCCCAGGAGAAAATTGATGTCGGCCTGTTTCAAGGCCAACCGTGGAGTCAGATTCAGATAATCCACAATTGTTGATTTTTTTCAGGCAGAGTATTTTTCTTGTCAGCCTTGAGTCTTACTGATACTTTCAAGATCCGAAATGGCCAGATTATGGTCCATTCTACTGGTCCATGCTTATAAGCCTCTTCAACATTGTTTCATGCTGACGAGTTCCAAAGCTGCAGGTGGCCTGTGATTCAAATCACTTCCATCTTACGGTTTAGCTGTTAATCAGCTTCTTTTGAGTCCTTGAAGCACAAACCAAACCTTTACATAGGCAGCATCCTGATGAGGGCCAAATTAGCTGACAATTCCAAATACAGGAAAGCTGTTATCATAAATCCAATTACTGTATATGCATTTTTGGCATCCTCAATGGACAGCAGAAGTAGACACATCACATTCACTTCCCCAGAGAGATATCCAGCCACATGTGTCGTCTGAGCAGATGAGGGTTATCCAGGACCCTGTCGCTTTGTTAAAAAGATGGTGTCATTTGCACCAAAAATCCAGTTGTTCGGAACCAAAACAGTAGTTTTCATTTTGGAAGATATGTAAAAATAGGCGCTCCAATGCGCAGACAGAGAGCAAAAAAAGAAAATTTTTCACACAAAAAAAAGGAAAATTTTCATAATATTAAGACTTTATTCGACTTCATTCTCATAAATTTATGGCTTTTTTCTTAACGTGGAAATGTAATTTTTTTTTTTTCTTAGCATGGCCCTAAAGCTCCATCATACTTTTCAAAGTACTTTAATGTGTAGGACTAAATATTTCATTTCAAATTGGTCAGACTCCAAATCAGGTGGCTTCCCACACTTTGGGCCCCAAGAATATAGAAAAATGTAAACATGCATACACAGACACATGCACCTCCCATGTTGGAGGGAGGGTGGTGGGAGCTGTAGTCCAGCTCTCTATATTAGATGTCAGGCCTCAAATAGACACTCGGGCCAGTGGGTAAACACTTTGACAGCTTCTACAGAGGATATTTTGTCTGTGAAATGAAGTCTGCTTTACTCCATGTGAGGAGAGATGAGAAAAGAGGCAGAAAAGCAAAGAACTATTTTATAAAACCTCACTGTCTTTAAAGTAAGAGACTGAATTTGATTTAGGATAAGGCAGCATCCATAAGCTATATGTATGATTTTTTTTGTGTGTGTAATTGGGTCAGATATATTTACATTTCAATTTCATTTAAAATGTTGACATTAACTTTGCTTTTCAGGCGAACAGTAATGCTAATCTCTTTGAATATAGGTCTTAATAAACTAAACCAAATCCAACAAAGACTGAGAATCTTTAGCTGCTTTAGATCATCTGGATTCATATGCTAGCATAAATAGCCTGCTGTAAATATCCCAGCACCACAGAATTGTGAATCTAATATATAGAGACTATATAACATATTTTCTCTCAATGGTATTAAAAAACATGAGCATTTGCATGTATATGTGTGTGCATATGTGTGTGACACCAGGGGAGGGCATATAGGAACATTTCTTGGATGCATGAGCTTCAGTGTGGCAAATTAAATTTGAATGCAAATGCAGCGGCATTTCTTGACAGTCGGTGATAAAAACCCTATTATGTTTAATGATATGCTTTGTGAATGTGCATGAGTGTAGAGTGGTCTGCAACTCAGGGGGCCATCTTCAAACGCATACCCTCCTTTACCGAGACTTTGATCGCATATACGCAGGTTCACACTTTCATATGTGCAGGTTATCATGTTGAGGAAGTTTGCAGAGCAGTAAGTTCTTTCAAATGGGTTTTACCAAAAGGCCAAAAAAAAATTAAATATACTATATTGTTTTGTCACAAAGTGTCTTTACAGGTTTCTTTTTATTTTATTTTGTCTTTTTCATCTCCAGTCAGTCATAGCTTGGTTTCATAGGTCACCAGACTTCACAAAGTTGTCTTGCATTTCTCACACATTCTAACTTGTGGAAACTGTGATGTGTGAAAAAAAAAAAAAACTTGTGGGAAAATTGTGATGTTTCAGACACTCACAGTGATATGACTATCTTGAGGGTAAATTGGTTGCTGAATTTTTTTTAATGTGTTCAAAACTCCTGTGACAAAAGTGTGAGGCCCAGTAACTCCAGAAAATGTTTTTATAGGCTTTCGATATCCAAATTACAGGTAGTCCTCGACTTACGACGGAGTTCCGTTCCTACGTGGCATCGTAAAGCGGATTTCGACATAACTCGAAACATACATCCAAACTGCACCTTATACGTACAGTACTATATTTTACCAAGCACTTAGCCTATCCTAACACAGTACCCTACATAATTATATAAAAAAATACATACATTTCAGAGCCATAATGAAGGAAAATAGAGTTAATTTCCTACTCTGGAATGCTGGTGAAGCCATTTCCTCCGTTCCTCCCTCCCTCCTCCGGATTCTCCATTCGTTTACGTTGTAAAACCGCCGTCCATAAAACAGCTACTTTTCCACAGCTGCTGCCTGTTTCTGCCTGTCCAGCTTGGTCCAACAAGTTTTGTTTTGTTTTTTGAATGTCCAGAGGACCAGACTTAGCTTTTTTTAGAGAGTACAAGGCAAGATGGAAACTGAGTAAATCGGCTTCCAAAAAAAAAAA
>JBBPBX010067312.1:0-19436 GCA_038048925.1 Garcialebias charrua
AATATTTGCTAATTTAAACTTGTTCTACCTTTTCTGTCATTTTTTTTACAAGTTTAATCATATTTATATGATTAAACTTATAATAGGGTGAATATCAAATATTGTTTTATTTTGATTATTACAGCTGAAACCACTGATGATCAGCTATGAAAATGTAGTGGTTATTTAGACAGAATTTGGGTGAAATTTTGCACATAACGTTAGAATAAACAGAGAAAATAAAACAGATGCTTCAAAGGGACTCATCTTTTTTAAACTATAAGTAATGTTGAATAATTATTAGATGGATACATTAATTAAAGCAGTACCAATCAGTGCTCTGTGGACAACGTGAACAGGTTCCATCACGTCCTCCTCGGTCCTCACAAGTCAAGTAAAGTCGCGGCTTGACACCTGCTTCCTCGTTGGTAAGGCTTCAATAAATACGGCTGCAGACATAAATTAGAACCTGCTGTTTATTGTTTAACCCCCTGAAATAACTTTGGCTTCCCAAACTGACTAAAAATCGCTCTATTCTTCACTCAGTTTGCTAAATTCGTCCGGTTCTGTATCGGCCGCCATGTTGTTTACAAGGTGCGCACTGAGCAGAGTCTCATCTCCCTACGTCACGTGCCGTAAATGCGGAAGTTCTCGGATTTCTGTGGGCGTGTCCCAGCGAGAAAATTACCATAACTTGTAATGAAATTTTAATATATTTACAATTTATTTTGCAAAAACGAACATAGTTCAATGATAATATATATATGTAGTGCAAAATGATTTATAGTTAAAACATGATGTCAGTGCAGCTTTAATGTCTCTATTCTGGATGTAGGTTACTGGAGCCCCACCCAGGAGCCAGGCATGGGGGCTTGTCTGCAAGTAACTGGTATCAATGGATCCTGGTCAGGCTCAGCCCAAAGGTGCAACACAGGTTTGCCTTCATGTTGGTTCAACACCCGCAGCAGACGAGTTGAGTTCATATTGCCATGGTTGTTAGCTGAAGGTGGGTGCCTTGGCATTCTGACCTACTTGTTGTTTTTGAAAAACATTGACATTTTGATGTATATATTTGACCCTGGAAAGAATACCTGTTCAAATAATTTAATAAAACATTCACACTGTGAGTGGACGTAAACGTCTGTATGAGGGGCCGTGTAGGACTTACCTTCTGACTGCAACTGTATATGCAGTTATTTATCTATAAACATGACACTGCTCTGCCTCAACGAGGAGGCTTCTGAATGTTTTCTGTGTAAAGCCTGCGTTCTGAAGGGTGGTGGAATCAATCTGACCAAATAAAGCTGCATCTACTTCCCTATAATGGAGTCCCATGTGTGACCTTATCACCCTGTCACACTCGCCACAACAGGACGTGCCATGTTATTGCACACAACTGATATTGTTAGTCCTCTCAGCCTCCTGTCCTCTACACTCGGAGTGGGCCTAATTAAGGTTGGATTTAGACAATGGCATTTGGGCTTGTGTGGGCTGAGCGCTTTCTGGTAAATGACCACATCAACGTGATGATTCCTTTGTCTTACCCCACCACTCCAACCGCCTCCTCCTTTCCTGTCTTCTGCTTGTTTTCCAAGCATGGCTGAGAATCAGCCAGTGATCCATGCAGATGCGAAAAACCCCTCCCCCTGCCCCTAATGCTGTGGTCTGTCTAATTGTTATCATATTTTTGTCATCTGCAGACAGTTATTTTACCAAGCTGTTAAGGATGCATTAAAATACCCGCTGACGTTTACAGAATGTCAAAGGCCGTTGGAGAGCTGATTGATTTTGACCCCTTTTTTGGCGGTGTCAGAGTGTGATTTGTTACCACATCATCGCAATCTTAAAAAGCTATTTTCTCCGCCAGTGGAAATACTAACTATCACTCTGAGAGAAAAGCGAGACTTGAATAACTCAGAAATTAAGATTAATGGCCACTTGGGGAAGCCTGCCGGAAACTATGAAGATAATTCGTGGCTGCATTTAGAATGAAAATGGGAAATGTCACAGATGGCAATAATTAATACACCTTGTTTTTGAAAAAAAAATAACCACTCACATATGAACTTCCCATGGAACTAACATGTGAAGACATGGTAACTTACTGTGCGACATATGTAAAACATGTATATATGTGGAATGGGAGTACAGCATGATCTTGTAAAATATGAATTTACATGGAAAAACACAGTAAATTAAACACTGAACGACTGCATATACCTGTCAAATTACATGTCAAAGCTTTAAATTAAGTTTTTAAACTTTATGTTCTAATTCTTTAGATATTTTGATAACACACAAACAAGACACAAATGGATACATATGTCATTGCGGGTGAAAACAAAAGAGTATCTAATAACGTGGATCACAACCCTAACCCTGCACATTTGTGTTGTCTGGATGCAGACTCAGTCTTTTGTGACCAACATAAGGGAATCAGTTTTAGTCACTCATTCTACTTCAACACGTTGTAAGATATCAGATCTCACTGACATTATTGTAGACAATCAATTTTTCATGGACTATTCATAATCAAAAAGCACCTCAGGGGAGAACTCCTGATAAGTCCTACCACTGCAGCACTTGTAATGATGGTTGTATTTTCTCACAGCCTTGGCCAGTAGTTCTGCTGTTTGAAATTGGAGAACACCCATGAAGTTCCGACCAATCAATGCTCCCTACATACTCTTTAGGAAATAAGTTTTAAACTGGGGCAATGCACAAGACGGGGTGTAAGTATGTGTTCTAAGAAGAAAACGATGCAATGTTTGTTCTGGATCTATGTCAGTGCGACACGAGAATGACCCTTCCAATAGACTTAGACTCAGGCTTTAGGCTCGGCCTAACAATTCAGTCATCTGGGAGGAGCTCAGAGTGGAGCTGCTGCTCCTCTTTGAACAGAATCAGTTGAGGTGGTTTGGGTATCATTTTTAAAGGGGACCACAGATGCAAAATTCACTTTTTAATGTTTTTTTTACTCAACTTTGGTTATGTACTTCTTAAAAAAACAGTCCTAGGGCCAAAAAAATGCACCCAGTGGTATATTTACTCTAAGTATATTTATTTTTCAGTGATATAAATGTCTCATTTTCAAATCCTGGCGCTTGTGATGTCACAACCGCCAGGACAACCCACCCCAACCTGAGTCCAGCCCCTCACCTAGCAACCCCTGGTGATACTCCACCCACTTCAGTATAAAAGACGTCACGTTTTTTTTCCCCTGAGTTCATGTCAGCACAATGGCTACTAGAGTTCGATGTTTCGTTGTTGTTAAAATGCAGTACCGCTAATAACTATAATAATAATAATAATAAATTCAATTTATAACGCACTTTTCATTAATGAAAATCTCAAAGTGCTACACTAATTATCTATCAACAAAAAAAAACGTATTTACGGGCTTTTAAATCAACCGGACGACTGCTCACGGACCATATCCGGTCCGCGCCGGATGTGGTCCGTGAAAAAAACGGTCCCCGCTAGAGAGAGCGTGTATAGCAGTTAGCAGCCAGTGTGTTACTCTGCAGCCTTATTGCTTGTTTTCAAAGAGTCAGACGAAGAGTTTTTAACATGGAGGGTGAACTTATGGATGTTTCTCAGCGGCCTACGCGACGCGTCAGCGCCTCATTTGCCCTGCCCAAAATGGCGTCTGCCTCTGGGTCTGACTCAGGGTCCCCTTTGGAGGGCGGAGTTAATGTAAACAGATTTTTGAAGGGCGTGGCCTTATCATAAACAGCCTGTTCAGAACGGAAGTGAGAAAAGGCACAACTAGAAAGGGGATATTTTATTATCTAAGAATTATTTTGTGCATTAAATTGAATGAACATGGTCTGGATAGCCCACAGACATACCATAAAAATTTATAAAACCAATATTTGGTCTCCTTTAAAGGATTTTGAGTATACAGGTAGTCCTCGACTTACGACGGTCTCGACTTACGGCAATTCTGTGTTACGAATGCATGGTAGTAATAAAAATATAAAATAATTTTTTTTTGTTGAAAATCTTATTTTATGTGTTTAAATGTTCTTGATTTCATGTGTACAGGACTTTGTTGAAGCTGTGGTTGTTTTAAATGGCTTTATAAATAAAGCATTATTATTATTATTATTTAGAAGCCGATTTACGCAGTTTTCTGCAGTTTTCTGCAGTGTCCGCCAGTTTTCGGCAGTGTGTCCGCCAGCTTTCGGTTAGCTTCGGTTAGCTCCTGCCTCGGCAGCCGGCTTTGGAGAACCATGTGTCCGATCAGAGGTTGCCTCATACGGATAAATAAATGAGCTGGAAACGCTCGGTGAACTCTGTGGACGTCTCAGGCCCAGAGCAGCAGTCGCCGATCGCTCCGCCACGCCGCATCCCACCACGCCAGCCGACACCACCAGCTCACTGCGGGAACACCGAGCGAACATGCTAACGCGGAGAAACCCCCAGTAAGTTATTGACTATTTTTCCCTTCATTATGGCTCCAAATGTATGGAGCTAACATGCTAACAGTCCTTCCTGTAAACAGTTTGGACCGCGTGAAGCAGCACGAAACTGCAGAGCTCGGATGTGCAACGAGCTAATATGCTAACAGGCTTCACCAGCTAACAGTAAGAAATTAACTATTTTTTTCCTTCATTATGGCTCCAAATGTACTGTATGTGTTTTTTGTACTGTGTTAGGAAAGGTGAAGTGCTTGGTAACCTGCACACGGCAACAAACATGACACTTGTGTTTACATCAAGGATGGCAGCATTATTGGCTGAGAGGCTGGTCACATGGGTAAGAGTAGGCTGTCCTATGAGTGGAGATGACAACACCAACGGGGTGGCCAGTCTCTGAAGAAAAGCGTGGCTCGCGGTAAAACAGTCTGTTCGGGTTAGATGGGAAGACGTCATGTGAGTTGTGATTTTCACTTATCTGTACAATAAACCTGCAATAATATTGTGCACATTTGTTTCAGAGCCTGCTTCAGACCTTTGAATAAGGTAACAGATACATGACAGATGGATGGATAGATCAATAGATACATGGATGAATAGATACATGGATGAATAGATAAATGGATGAATAGATACATGAATGGATCCATACATAGATGCATACAATTTCAGGAATTTTGTGTACTTAGTTTTGTGGTAAAGGATACCCTTGGTCATTGTAATATTGAGTGTCTATTTCCGCTAGAAGTGTCCCAGATTGAACTGAAAGTGCTATATCAGGCTGCTGCTGCCATTTGAGTTAACTAATAACAATATAGTTGTACAAAGTACATAAATAACTGCATCACACAAGTAAACAGTTTCAAACTATGAACACACAAAAATGGTTCTTAATTGTCGTTACAGATATTGAGCTAAAATTATGTACAGTAATAAATGTTTTGATACATTCTTGCTCTTTCCACTCGGTCTTATTGTACTGTACTCTAAAGTATGGGTCTTATTCTTCAGTGATATCAGACGTCTAATCATGGGGGCATAAATCCTCGACCTGCTGATAAATATGCATTTATTCACATTAACTCCACCTTTTAAAAATATGTCTATGCGTTTTACACAGACCCGGCTGCAGAAACAATTCAAAGGGGGGGCATTCTATTTTTTCAAGGGGGCATATTTTTTTCAACAGACATTTTATTTGCTTCAAGTTGAACAGCGGCTCTGTGACCACTCCTAATACAGTGCTGTGAAGAAACAATCTCAATAAAGTCACAAAATCTAAACAAAAAAAGAAGAAAAGAACAAGACAACCCAACCTGTAGTGCTGTGTCCATTCAATTAAAAGTCAAACATAAGCATAAACATACAGTGATAAATATAAGCACTAGTGTCAGGCTGAACACTGTGACTGAAGTCAACATTCATGAGGTTTAACTACAACAACTGGGGAGCACAAGGAGCAAAACAAAGAAGTTTTACTCTTCTGCCTGCAAGAAACACCATTTTATGTGTGAGGGAAACGGGGTGGGAGAAATTAGAAAGGGGTTTACTCCACCTTTAGTAGAGTGGCAGGTGGCATTTGTGTAGTGTGTGAAACCTTCTTAAAACACTGTCCTTCCATTCATTCCTAAATTTCCGAGTCAAGTCCTTTGTCACTCACGTTTCTTCCGACTGGCTGAGCACTGCTCGGTTCTGCTCCTTGTGCTCCCTTGCTGCTGTAGCTAACCCTCCTAGCATGAATGTTTACTCCAGTTGACTTCAGTGCTTACGTTTCCAAATGAAATGGATGGTGCCGCTTCCTGTCCGCTCTCATTTATTCCACTGTCAATGTCATTTGTTGTCCTCTTGTTTTTTTGGAAAAAAGTCAGAATATCCATGATACATGGACAATGGTGAGCGTGGCTGTTTCTGTTTGAAAATGGCTAGTTTGCGCATTAAGTAAGTGACACGCCCCCCTCGAACTGTAGTTGGCTAGAATGTTGCATTGGCTTCATTGATTGGTTGAATTATATGACTGACAAACAGAGATAGGAAAAATAGAAAGATGTACACTCAGAGATTAAAAACAAAAAACTTCCCGTCGTCCAGTCAGGGGGGGCACAGCTGACTCTGTGGGGGGGCAATGTCCCTCAATGCCCGCCCATGCAGACCGGGCCTGCGTTCCATTGGTGTGGTCATTTTAATTTGGACATGTAGGAAGCGAGGGACCGAAACAGTGGCATAATAATCAAACTTTCATATTCTTCAAACTTGTGAGTGTGACTTACGATTTTCTCACGTGGTCTGCTCTGGTGAAGAGAGAGCACCACTTTTATGGTTCCAGAATGGGCCCCGAACCCACTTGTTCTCAGTATAAGTGTGTGTGTGTGTCTCTGTGTGTGTGTGTAGGAGCCTAGAGAGGAAAGGCAGCCCAGTTGTGCTTAAAGGAGTCTGCTCCTTCTTTTTAACTGTAATAAGACAGAGGCTCTTCCCTCTGTGGAGAAGGATGAAAATAGACACGTGTTCCATGGGAACACTTTAATCTTCCCCTCTCTCCCTTTTTGCTCTTTGCCTCTGCCGCTGTCACACAGCTGAACGACATCTTGGGATAAAGAACTATGGGATTTGAAAACCTATATCTGCTCTGTGAGACAGAACTGGATCCCCACTCTTCTTTTGTGGCGTGCTGCAGTCATAAATTTTGCATGCGAGAGCAAGTGGAGCGCTGCTCACAGAGTGAGACTCGGCAGGCTTTGGTGTTGCAGCGACACAGGACGGCTGGGGTTGCTATTAAAAAGCACTACTTTGGCTCTCAGGCTTTGCAGACAGAAGAAGAAAAAAACGGGCCTTTTCTGTGGGAGGCAATTTGGGTGTAGCAAAGCGAGTGACCACATGCAATCTGTTCAGCACAGCGGCGCTGGAGGTGCAACCCCGGAGCCTTGTTTGGTATTCAAAGCAGCAGGCTTTAATGCATTGATCCATGAAGGAAGGGACGGGGAACACAGACTGAGTCGCACATGACTATAAATTCACAGCCAACAAGCTATTAGAAGGCGCGAGCTCTGACCAAAGGGGGGCACATGTCTACATTCAGACGTTGTGTGAACTGTTTGTACTATTAACCTCAAACAGGAGTGAAAACACGTACAACTAAATACACTTTGCTGCATACAAATAGATATAAAAGAAGTTTTATGTCTATGCACACACTCACCTGCTCAACATTCAACAGCAGCACAAACGTAAGAGTGCTAAAGAGGGTAGTCAGATTACCCTGCTTCCTTGCCTTTGCTCTTCTTTTCACCAGCCTGCCTCCAAGAGGATCATGGGATATAAATGATGGCCCCCTTCCATCTTCATAGTTTACACAGGATTGAGGGTGATGTCAACCCATCAAGTGGTGAGACAAGAGTTTGGTGGCCCATGGATTAGTGTGGTAGACTGACCATTGTAGTTTATGAGTGTCTAAGAATGCTCTGTGATTTATTTTATTTTATTTTTTTCTTCTGGCCACAAATTGCCTCTTGGCTCCCATCTCCTGTTGCTAGTACCAGGCTGGTTGGTTACACCCAGCCAACACCCGACAGAAAGAATTCACTTCGGAGAGATTGGTTTCTCTTTTTGGTTGACAAGTGTGTGTGTGTGTGTGCGTGTGCGGGGGGTGTGCAAAAGAGAGTTTGTACTTAGTTTTGTTCTCTTTTTAGGACCTTTTCCTGCAAAAACCATTGCAGATATGTTCCTGTTTTTGATTTTGTACATCTACCTTGTGGTGTTTTGCTAGTTTTGATACTTTGCATTTCACTTTCTATTTCTCTCCTACGTTTTTTTTTTTTTTTTCTGTTGTTTGTTGTTTAAGGAAATTCTACCATTGCTGTTCATCATTCTTTAGTTTGTAGCAGGTCGCTTTTGTAAATGAGCCCTCGAGGCTCAATGAGATTTACCTGACTAAATAAAGGTTGAATGAATGAATATTCACCTACCTTGTCAGGAATAGTAGTCCTTGTGAGGACCAAATCTTGATCCTGATATACTTTGTAGTAAAATGACATTCATGGGTTTGGCTTGTGGCTATGGTATGAACTGAGTTTAAGTTTGGTTACGTGTGTTTTGGTAATGGTAGGGTTTAGGGTAAGGGTCAGGATTAGACTACAAAAATGAACGGAAGTACGCACAATGTCCTAATGTATGTGGTTTTTTTGTGTTTGTGTGTCGAAGGAGCAATATTTTTTGGAATCAACGAAGACTATACTGTACAGTACAGTGAAAGTACTCATTTATTTTCAGAATAAGAGACTTAAGAAAGGGCTATCCCAAAATGATATCAATGATCAATTGGGGAATCTTTCATTAATTGGTATTAGAGGATCTGACTACACTCCTTTTCTTTCTGCTGTTGACCTACAGTCTATGGTTTTACATCAGCCATACCATAAAATGGGTGGAGAGTGCCTCCACCCTGATTTGCCCTACTCTGGGCCCTTGTACAAGGTCCTTAACCCTCCAAGCTGTTTCCCAGTTGCTTTAAGGGCCCTGCATGCCCCATAATAATAATAATGTGTTATGTATTGTCATTGTATGTTTCCATACAATGGTGAAATTGGATCTCTGCATTTAACCCATTCACAACCAGGTGGTGCAGTGGGCAGCTATTGAAAGCACCTGGGGAGCATTTTGGAGAAAAGGTGTGATGCTCAGAGGCACCATGAGATGTGCAGTGACTGGGGATCGAACCTGGGACTTTCGGGTCTCGAGTTGGCTGCCCTGCCTATACACCATCTCAGCCCCCATCTGTTGCCTTAAGGGCCCTGCATGCTCCATCTGAAGTGGCAAAATTGGCTCTCGTTGTCGTAGTTGTGTGACGAAAATTACGTAATTTAGTTCTCAGAGCAGTTTTGCCCCTTCTCGACACAAGATCCAGGCCAAACCTTTTCTCACGGGAGTATACAACAAGTATTGTGTTATTGGTCAAAAGTTTGTGGGTGTGTTTTTCAATGCAGAAATGTGTTCAGACATACAGCTGTACGACTAAACACTCTAAATTAGTCCATCCATTTTCTTTACCCGTTTCTTCTTTTTGGGGTTGCGGGGGTCACTGGTACACATATCCAGCTATCACTGTGTGAGAGGCAGGGTACACCATGGACAGGTCACAAGTTCATCACAGGTATCACATCTAAAATAGTCAAACGGCCAAAAACTCCAGATGTGCAGAGATTGTGTATGGAGGAGTCTGCTGAAAAGTGTAGCATTTTCTTGATAGATTTATGGCCAAATGGCAGATGCAGGGATGGAGAGGAGCCTCTGGTGGGAAGACACGCATGCAGTGACATGTACTGCAGCAGAAGGTTTCCCAAGAGCCCTGCACCTGTGTCTCGAAAGGTGTATGCAAAAATGGACAGCCTGCAACTACATGACCGTGAGTCGACTGTTCGGCTTAGATGGCAGCCCTTTGCTCCACATGCGGGTTGTGGTAGCTTGAAGCTGTGACACAACACACAAAACACAAGTGCAGTTCAGTAGCTATTCTTGCAATGTTTGCAATTAGAGTATTTCTCATGGAAGTAGTGATAAACTGTATACCACCATTTATTTAAAATCCAAACATCTGACTGAATTAGCAGCTAGCTCCTAAAGCCAACATGGTTGAGCAACACATTTTAGAAGAAACTGAAGTTTCTGGGAGCCATCTATGTGGGGGAAGAAGTAGGTTTTTGTGACTATTTAGAGTCATGGTACCTCCACCTTTCTTTCCACTGTATATCCAACATCACCACAGAGCTGTATAAGAAAGTTTGTAATCACATGAAATA
The DNA here is from genome assembly GCA_038048925.1 of Garcialebias charrua. NCBI lineage: Eukaryota > Metazoa > Chordata > Actinopteri > Cyprinodontiformes > Rivulidae > Garcialebias > Garcialebias charrua. Next base: position 10,190 of record JBBPBX010067312.1, read on the forward strand.
TCTATCTTTGTGGACCACATGCTTGTGTGATTTTTGAATGTTTTCAACGTGTTCATCGGGTCACATGTTTTTCCATATGGCATCTCACATTAAGAAAGGGTAGTTTTCTATCGTGTATTTTTAAAATGGTACTTGTTATAAAAGTTTACGAACACCTGGTATAGATGACTTGTGTAATGTGAAATGCTGCCTGGATAATGACCATTCCCACCATGCTTTTTGTACTTGGGGTTCTTGTATTCTGCTTCCTGTCTGAGCTGAGATCTTATGTCAAATGCATTCTGCAGAATGGGCATGGAGGTGGAGACAATAAAAACATTGTGGGCTTGCATGTCAAAAAGATATGCATCTAAACTTTGTGTAGTTCGGTTCGGAGCTTCCACTATACTTTGCTGGGGTCTGATAATGTGTTGTTGCCATGGATACCAGCTACTGCATGTAATAAAAAAAACTTTTTTCTCCGTCTCTGTAGATTGGTGCAGACTGTTTACGGTTTTAGTGGAGAAAGAACAAAAAGGCAGATAGCGGTGGTGAAACTTCACATTAGTCAGAAAGAATGCATCGCTAGAATGTCCTTAAATGTTGGAGCAGACAGTTTCTGACTTTGACAGTCGGATGTTTGATGTGAGGCAGGTAGTGTGAGCTTTGTTAGAGCATTTCAGAGACCAGCCTCGAGTTTTGTCTGGGGACGAGGCTCATCAACAAGAGTGAATAAAGTCAGTGAAGTTGGGGTCCAAACAATCTTGGAACACAGCTGAAAATATTCTGCTGCCTTAGCCTCTGGAGGTGACAACTTTTCAGTCAATAACCAGATGCAAACCAAACGTTTGTCCAAATCCCAATTGACTCCTTAGTCCTATCTTTGTTTTCACATTGATGTACCAAATTTATTTTTTAATGTACAGGTGAAGGGGTAGGGTTATCTGCCCCTTCAAAAAGTTTTCAGAGGCAAAAAGTTAATTGTGTTTGTCACTGTTTCCTCAGCCAAACAATGCCCATCTTATTAATCAAACGTAGATTTCCTAAGGATGTTGACTGTATCGGTCCACCGAGAGCTGAGAAATCTTTTGGACTGGTCTGATGCACTGATCAGGCACCATGCCATAAAACCTATGAGCATGACCAATAAATCTGGGACAGAAAGACATGGGCCACCACAGACTGCCATTTGCTGCAGATAGTAATGGACCCCAGTTCCCTCAAAGTACACATCGCTCTGTCCTTTCCTGTTGAGTGTCTCCATGTTCAGAGACCAATATAGTTTGTCAACCAGCAGTAGACCCACTTATTTACAGATCCTGACCACACCCATATCAAGACTACCGGTACTTGATGGACATGGGCTGTATGTGAGGCTTGATCCATTGGAAGTCCACCACCCTTGGTTGTATAGGCATTCACCCGCAGATGGTTGACCTACCACCTCACAACATCCTCAATGAGACTCTTACACTCCCATCTACGCTGTGTCTGTGCTACAGTAACAGCAATATTAAGGTGTGATAAGATGTTATTGTCCTACAGCTACATCCCTCAATATGCCTTAGAATCACAAACGTGTGACGGAGGTATAAAACAAACTGCAATCGTTGGCACACAAAGTCCACTAAAGCATAATCAATCAATTCTTCTTGCACCAGAAACTATTTTGTGGCTATAGTTTGCACACTGGCATGCAGGTACTTGTTGATGGAGATTGATATCCTTAAATCAAAACACTTTAGTTTAACGTGATTATTCTAATTTTGGTTTAATAGAATTGATACCTTGCAACAAAATGTCTCATGAGTGTTTTTCTCTTCATGTGTTAATGAGAGAAGACTGCGAACCCACAGGCGCACACTAATAAGTTTCTATTTTCCACCTCCTAATTCAGTTGCATTAATCCACACGAAATTACATTTCACAGGACTGCGGGACCTTCTGTGTGATACATTCGCTGTGACCTGTGTAGCACTTTACATTCAAACAAGCACACAGCCGCACACCTGAACGCACACAAGAATGCACACACAAATACCACCAAGAGAAGTGATGATCCCACAGGTGTCTGAGTGCTATCTTTGCTGTCAATGGAAAGCCATTGGGCCATTGCTTTATGTCACACACACTGACCCCCTTTGTCTTCCCTTAAGCCCCACACTGAGAGGCTTCCACCTCGCATGCAAGAAAAACATGTCAAATCCAACCTCGAAAAAAGAAAACCGCATTTATTTGATCAAAAGCTCAGCTAAGGTGTGAAACTTGAATCTGTTGTAAGTTTTGTTTCACAGTTTATGCTTTTTTTAGCTGGAAAAAATGTTACTAAACACACAGTTAAAGATAACACTGGATTAGAGATGCCTCAAACCCTTCTCAATTTAGTCAGTTATTCAAGATCATTCAAAAGGGGCAGGACATGAACTCAGCACCCTTGAAAAATTAAACTGTCATTAGGATTTTGTAAGGAAGATTAGTTCTCAAATATTAGATTCACCAAAATATTAAAAAAAGTTGAATAAATATGTAATAAATGGAGACACTCTTAAACAGGCCAGTAAAATTATTATTTTTACACAAGTCAGATCCTCAAAGTCACCTGTCAATCAATCCATTATGCTCGGCAGCAACTGACCAATTGGTGACCTCAATTTGTCCCGAAGGTAAACACCCCTTACCTGCAGGAACAACACCTCCTTTTTATTCGAGAACATTTTCAGGTTTTGCATTATGAACGCTTTGAAGTCATACGTTAATTGTTAAGTTAGAGGTTAATGCTTAAAGCTAATTGTTGTTTGTTTTGTTTGTAGATATATGTTGCAACTTCTGGTTGCAACATAAAAGGTTACATCAGGTCATCTGGACCAGTTTCTTTAAGTGAGAAACTTTAGTCCCAAATCGGGAGGACTTAGGCCCCGTTTACACGGCGCATATTTTGAGTGGAACCGCTCCTTTCTCTCTGCGGTTTTGCCCATCGTTTACACAAGTCCACTAGCCCCCCTCTTTGAATCCGATGGTTTTCTGATCCACCGCTCAGGGTGGAGGTTTTTCGCTGACCCCCCCGTTGATAATGTAAACATCTCCCGCTGAGCTTTTGTTTGAACACATACGCGCAGCACGCACGCACAGACAGCTGGCATTTCTAACAATGGCGGTGGACTGGACACGCACCACTTTCTGAACTACAACTGATGGAATATATTTTGAGTCTCATATTTAATTAATCTACACCTGAATTACCTGCATCTGTGTTGGAAGACACAGCTGCCTGGATCCAGTTGTCGCCGTTTATTGAACGAGGCAATATAACGAGGCAGGCGGATATTTCACGTGTCACGCTGCACTATAACATACTAAATGTGCTATATAATAACAGTTTAACAATAATAAACAGTATTTATGTTAGCGTGGGAGGTATATAAATTTATCTGAGCTAAATGAAGCTATCTGGACTCATTACGTCATGCCTAACATGCTGCATGTTGAAAATGAAGACACCAGGTTGATTTTTAATTTATTTATTTATTCAACACCACAAACTGTATGTCACAAACACTGAGAATTAAATTGAACACTTTTAAAAACACATTAACCGAAATGTTATGAACTGGACTCTGTTGTTTTCATCCTGGTGGACACTGGACCCACATCCGAACGGGTCCGCTTCGTGGAACGAGAGCTGATCGACCTAGCAGGAAAAAAATAAATACAAAACCTCAGTTGGTTGTTCTGTGATCTAAGTAAACACAAGGAAACATAAGAACATTGTTTACCTTGTAGCAGGGGGGCCGCCAGGAATATTTGGCCCCATGAAAAAAAAATCCAATTGGGCCCCCCTGCAATAAGTATTTCAGTTTTGTTGTGTAATGGTAGAAAGCGCAAGAGAGAGAGGAAAATCCCCAGAGACTCTGCCATACATGTCAAATTGTCCATAATTTAAATGTATTTTCCCTAATTTTGCAGGTATACAGGTGTAGAAAGCAACCTCACGGATTTTTTTCAGTTTTAAAAATTTTCTTTAAAAAAAACTCAGTTTCAAATGTAAAACAACCCAATAAAGTTAAATGAACACATTCTTCAACTCTACACCCAGTCTGTCTTTATATGTCATTGTTAATATTATTGTCTAATGAAGTAACTGTGATATGTGCATATTTTGTGATGATAGTGCTCCAATCGTTCTACAAATCGTTCTGCCATTAGAAATAAGTTATCTCCCCGACCTCCTTTCTGCCTGGTTTGTGCTGTATCCCCCCGCAGACAGCCCCCCACCCCAATACAGAGTTGTTGGTGAAAATTACAATTACGGATTTTTGACAGTCACTATACAGGTAAATGTCCCAAGGGGTTGCCATGTATGCTCTGCAGTTACCTTACATGTCATTGAACAGTGTTGCTCACCTTTTTCACAGGGACAGGGAGGAGGAGTTCCACTGCTATTGGGAGTTTGGGCTGCTGCTGATTCTGACTCATCTGTTGTTAAGTGTGGTGAATAGTACAGGGATAAGTTATATGTATATATGAATATCTTGGTAAACATTTTCTTTCATTGATTAAATGCTGGTGAAATATGTCGTTACATTTGTGCCACCAGCTTGAGTAACACTGATTTAACAGCAGATATCAATATAAATGAACAATAATTTGAAGCATGTGCATTCAAATCACACACACGCTTGCTCATCTCCCTCTGCTTGCTCGTGGCTCTGTCTCTGCATGTTCAACCCAAGTTATATGTAAATGAAGCACATCAACAGCCAATCACAGCCAGGTTGTTTTCATTCAATCAAAGCATGTCTTGCAAATCAAAGTACTGAACCAAGAGGCGGAAGTGACAAAATCTTAGATATATTAAATCAACAAAATATAATATATAACTTAAACATTTGTAGCCCAAGAATATTTAGTTAAGCATACAAATATGCTTATTGTCAATGTGCATTTTAGGCAACATTTCTAAATTATATTACTTGTTGGTTTTGGTATTATTTGTAGATATTCAAATTCTACTAAGCAATACAACAAAATGTCTGTAAAGAAGACGGACTATCTAGTAAATTAATTTGAATATCTACAAATAGAATCAAACCCAACAAATAATACATCTTAATGTAATTAAGAAATATTGCCTATAATAATAATAATAAAAGTTAAACTTTTCTTGTTTTTCTACCTGGAATACTGCATAATGACATTACCTAAAACACAATGACAGTAAGCATATTTGGATGCTTAACTAAATATTCTAATCTGGTCTACAAAATAAAAACATGTGTATCTTATTATCTTTTGTTGAGTTAATAAATCTAAGATTTTGTCACTTCTGCCTCTTGGTTCAGTAATTTTAATGAAAAAGACCTGTCTGTGGTTGGATGGTGACGTGTGGTTCATAACTTGGGTTGCGAGCTCAGAGCCGCGATGACAGACAGAGAAGAGAGGGAGGGAGCAAAAAAAAAAAACGAGGCTAAGCTAGTGAACAGGTTGATAATCACGCACATCTCTACCCACCTCTCTTGGGGAAAAACTGTTACAAATCGAGACCCTTTCCTTTGTCTGTCTTCCTTTTCTTATTTCTCTTTCCTATTTTGACAGCCTGATTTTACGATTTTTCTGGGCAACTTGTCTGTCATCGTCACTGCAGACACCACACAGCAGCGTCAAGTGAGCTCAGAGGCTCTGAGCCAGAGCCCAAAGCAGCTAGGAACATACCATTTCATGCAGATACAGAGGGGTGTTTGTAAAATATCACGATGTTTGCTTTTTGGTCTGGGAGAGATAATATTTAAGTTTTACTGTTAAAACAAGTAAAAACAAAGCTACTACCATTAATGTATTATTATCAGGGGCCCACCACACCATGAAAAAAATAAAAAATAAAAAAAGGCCAATTTAGGGCCCCTGTTTGTCAAGGGCCCCTGGAATCGTACCAACTTTTACCCCCCATACGGCGCCCCTGCCTTGTAGCACTGCTTGTAGCGCTGCTTGTAGCGCTGCTGTAAATCAGCTGATTCTCACGGACATGTTGATTCGGTTCCGGTCCGCTCAGCAAGGAGCTTTTTAGATGAAGCGGGTCCCACTTGGCGTCAAATCTGTCGACTCTTAATAGCCCCTTTCATAAGTCAAATCCGCGCAGTTGCCGCACAGACCAGTCCGGCTTTAATCCTCCCCGGGTCATTCATAAGACCACAGTTGAAGGCGGGCAGGTCCCGCTCACATAAACGTGTTCCTAAATGAACCCGCAACGCGGATCCAAAAGAGGCGTGGAGCAGAACTTAGCTGAGCATGAACTGGGCCGCGACGTATTTATTGTGGGACAGACGTCAGACGTTTACAAGTTGTTGTTTCGTGTCATTTTTAATATTTCCTTGTAAATAAATCTACAGCTGATGTCTCCCTCCAGCGCGCGCACACACACAGCTCCTCCGTTGCTCAGAGAGAGAGAGGAAAAAAAAGAGCGAAGCTAACTTTTACAAGTTGCTGTTTCGTGTCATTTTTAATATTCCCTTGTTAATAAACCTGCTTGTTGATTAATCCTGTGGTCGCTCACTGATATCATCATATTCTGAGCGCGGATCCGCGGGTTGCATTCACAAGTGGGTCTGCCCGGCTCGGGTCCGGATCTGATACTACCTCTGCTTGCGGATCAGGGGCGCATCAGAGGTGAGTAAAATTTACTCGCCTATCCGCCTTTGTGTTTTTTCTGAATGCTCGTTGGAGGACTGAACACGCATCAGGCCCGGACTGAGCCGTCTTATGAAAGGGGCTATCCAAATCCAACTTTAACTTGTTGTTAGCTAAACGTTTAGCAGAAAAGAAAGCAGCAGTCTGCCAGCAGACTGGGGAAACACGCATGCGCAATAGGTGAAGGTGCAAAAATTCACAGCGCCAACTAATGACCCGGCATGGTAACTACAGCAGAGGGGGGGATTCATGAGGGTAGGGGGAGATTCGAGTGGATGCGTGTAAACACTTGAATTCGCCCGTGTAAACGCAAATCATTTCATCTAATTAACATACCCAAAACCTCTGTTTCCCCCCCACCGTGTCCGTGTAAATAGGGCCTGTGGCCTGCCAACCAGATCTGTCCCATAGGTAGCCTTCACTTTTTTCACTTAAAGTAACTGGTCCATATTGGGCAGCACGGTGGCACAACTGGTAGAGCTGCTGCCTCTCAGCGAGAAGGTTGCCGGTTCAAATCCCGGTCCGGGGGCCTTTCTGGGTGGAGTTTGCATGTTCTCCCCGTGCATGCGTGGGTTTCCTCCGGGTACTCCGGTTTCCTCCCACAGACCAAAAAACATGCACGTTAGGCTGATTGGTGACTCTAAATTGACCCTAGGTGTGAGTGTGAGAGTGGATGGTTGTTTGGTGTGAGTGAGACAGGTCCCTCTTGTAAATGAGTCCCCATGACTCAACGAGGCTAGCCTGTATAAATAAAGGTTGAATGAATGAATGAATATGACACGATTTAACATTTTTTGTTGTTGTCTACCTGTATGGTTGAGCTTACAAACCTTTTTCTGAACCATTTTGGCCTTGGTTGTCTTCAGGCAGTTTCTGTGAGTAGCAAGTTGGCCATCTGGCCTAAAACGTTTGATTGTTGTACATGATGATTGATTGATTTGGGGGTGGGGGGTGTTTTACACGTGTTAAAAGCCTACTTCTGAGAATCCAGTAGGAGGTTGGCTTAAAACACCAATGAAGGCCTTTCTACGGGACAGATCTTGTTGGCAGGCCATAGCCTGATGAAGTCCTACAGATGGGGAACAAAACATTTCCCACTTAAAGAAACTGGTTCAGATTACATGATTTAACCTTACCTGGATGATTGAGCCTACAAACCAACTTCTGGTTGCACAAGTTTAGTCTTTGTTCTCTATGATCCTTGAAGTCCTATTTGTGAGTGAGCTCCTTGTTTATACCCATACCACCCTGAACACGCCCAATCTCGTCTGATCTTTGAAGCTAAGCGGGGTCGGGCCTGGTTGGTACTTGGATGGGAGACCACTTGGAAATACCAGGTGCCGTAAACTTTTGCACTTCTCAAAAACCATACCATGGGCTGCATTGTTCAAGCCAAGAGCCATGGGCACAGAGTATCACCTCTGGTTACAAGTTTACCTCTTGGCCTGGGATCTTTCATGTTCTCTTTGTGCTTGCATGGGTTTTCATCCAAGTACTCTAGTTTCCTCCCACAGACCAAAAACCTTCATGTTGGGTTAATTGGTACCGTAACTCTAAATTGTCCCTAGGTAAGGGTGTGAATGGTTGTTTGTCTCTATGTGGCCCTGTGATGGACACCTGTCCAAGGTGTACCCTGCCCCTCGCACAGTGACTGCTATGGGCACCAGTGACCCTTGCAACCCGGAAAGGAAAAAGCAGATAAAAGATAATAGATGGAAAATATGAACTATGGAGATGAAACATTTTCTATTCTAAGAAAGATCGACTGGACCTACAAAGTATATTAGTTGGTTTTAGTTGTGTGCTAAACTGCACACTTTATTTGTAGGGGTTTCCATTTTCCAGCTGCTCGTCCCTTCTCTAACAGTTGCAGAATGATGATGTCATGGCAAAGGCCACGTTCCATGACACAAAACCATATTTTTTACACACACAAGATGTTTTCATCAGAAAAACTTGCAAAACATCTCCATGATATAAAAAACGTAGACATCTATGCAAATAACCGTGTACTGTAGTGTGAAAAAAAGTGTATGTTAGAACAAGTGTAAGTTTTTTGGATCACTATTGAAATTTTGAAGACTGAAGTTATTTTAGGGCAGCAGCAATCCAATTTTATCTAGTCCATGTGCAGATTACCGGTAACCGTTAGCTCCGGTCAAAATGTACTGTAGTGTGAAAAAAAGTGTATGTTAGAACAAGTGTAAGTTTTTTGGATCACTATTGAAATTTTGAAGACTGAAGTTATTTTAGGGCAGCAGCAATCCAATTTTATCTAGTCCATGTGCAGATTACCGGTAACCGTTAGCTCCGGTCAAAATTAAACTTTTTTTTTTCCCAGGCAGAGGTTCTTTTAAGAGGCTTTAAAGCTTGCCTTTTGTTCTTTTTGGCTCTTTTAAACTTTTAGATACACTGGTTACTTTTAGTTTTAGCTAATATTTTGCTGTATTTAGTTCACAATTTGCTATTTTTGACTTCTATCCAGCGCTTTGCTTTTTAGCAATAACTCTGCTTCAGTTTCTTCTGTAAATTTCATCAGTCACTCAGCGTTCTAGTTTTACTAGATGTTCCTAACCTTTCTACAAAC
>JBBPBX010067313.1:3362-15583 GCA_038048925.1 Garcialebias charrua
TATATATATATATATATACATATATATACATATATATATATATATATATGTATATATATACTGTATATATATTTGTAGGTATGGGTATGTTTATTTATAGAAATCTACTGCAATGTCATGATTATTATTAGTCTTTATGCATGTATGTTTCGTTGCTGTGTTCTGTCATGTGCTTTGCAGGATTGCGGACGGAGGTTGGGTGTGTTTGCCTTGTGCTCTTTTTGTGGATAATTGTTGTTTTGTTGTCTTACTTTCTATCTTTTCTTTCTCTCTATAAAAAAAACATACATATCAGTGTGAGAGGATGGCTATAAGGTGAGAAGGGAGGCCATCTATAAATGAAAAAGAAAAACATATCGGTGTGAGAGGATGGCTATAAGGTGAGAAGGGAGGCCATCTATAAATGGAAAAAAAAAGGGAGGACCACAGAAACTTTTTGAGGTTTATGTGGTACAGAGACAATGACATGACTAAAGACATCATCGACTACAGGATGAAAGTCCATGTGTTTGACAACAAACCTTCCCCAGCTGTAGCCATATAGGGTCTCCAAAAAGCTGCTGAGGTAGGAGCACGTTGTCATGGTGAAGACACGCACTTTGTGGAGAGACATTTCTATGTCGATGATGGACTTATGTCTCTTCCATCTGATACACAAGCCGTAGACCTCCTTAAGAGGACCCAAGCATCCCTGTCTGAGTCCAATCTTTGCCTGCACAAGATTGCATCTAACAGTTCAGCTGTGATGAAAGCTTTCCCTCCTGAGGACTATGCAGAAAGAATCAAGGACCTGTATTTCAGTGGAGATCAGGAACCTGTGCAGCACAGTCTGGGGTTGTGTTGACAGGTAGCGTCTGACACCTTAACATTCAGCATCTCTGTCAAGGACAAACCATTCACCCATCGGCATGTCCTAGCCATAGTGAACAGCCTGTTTGATCCTATCGGGTTTGTTGCTCCAGTCATAATACATGGAAGGATTCTACTTCGAGAGCCAAACAGTGACACATTTGACTGGGACACACCATTACCTGAAGTGAAGCGACAAAGCTGGGAATCTTGGATTCTCTGCAAGAGCTGAGTCACCTGCACATTCCTCGAATGTACACCAGTAATTCCCTATGCGAAACTGTGCGTAAAGAATTATGTGTCTTCTCTGATTCATCTACCAAAGCTAGTGGAGCGGTGGCATACTTCACAGCCATAAGTGGAGACGGGACAAGTAGTGTGGGTTTTTGTAGAAACGTTTCTAGAGATTTTTTTGCTTTGTTTTGTTTTGTTTGAATGTCCAGAGGACCAGACTTAGTTTTTTTTAGTGTGGGTTTTGTTTTTGGGAAAGCCAGACTAACACCCCAGTCAGAGCCCACTATTCCATGCTTGGAGCTGTGCGCTGCTGTGATGGCGGTGGAAATAGCTGACTTAATTCTTAGTGAGATTGACTTTCAACCAGATGCAGTGAAGTTTTACTGCGACAGTAAGGTTTTTTTAGGTTATGTACATAACCAAAGCAGGCGATTTTATGTATATGTGCATAACAGGATTCAGCGTATACACCAGTCTTCAAAACCTGAGCAGTGGTTCTATGTCCCAACGGAGCAGAATCCAGCAGACATGGCGTCATGGTCAGTTCATGCCTCCCAGCTATCCTCCACCATGTGGTTCTCTGTGTAGGATTCCTGACCAGCTTTCCTCCACAAACGCTATCAAGGTGAGGAAGTGATAACTCAAACATATGAGCTTGTTAATCCAGATGAAGATGTTGAGGTGCGACCAAGTGTTACATGCTATGTTACACAAACTCAAGCAACAAGAGTTCTGACTGCTGACCGGTTTGAGAGGTTCTCTACCTGGAGCTTACTTTTAAGAGCCTAAGTCCCTAAGTTTTCTCATTCACATTGCTCGTTCACACCAAGAAGGTCAAAAAGCAAATGGCTGCCAAAGATGGCACAAATGTCATAAGCCTCAAACTCCAGAAGAGATGATTCAAGCTGAAAACATCATAATAAGATCAGTACAAACCCAGGATTTTGCAGAGGAGATAACAGCTCTGACAGCAGGGAAGCCTGTTCCAAAAAAATAGTCCCCTTTTTAAACTTCAGCCTGGGATTGATGAAGTCGGACTCGTCAGGGTTGGAGGCCGGCTTAAGAACGCTCAGCTGGAGATTGACGTGAAAAATCCCCTGATCCTACTTAAAAATCACTACATCTCCATTAGGGTTGGGCATCGTTTGAATTTGAGCGATTTCGGTTCCGATTCCGATTCCGATTCTTCGTTTCGATTCCGATTCTTTTTGATTCTCGATTCTGATTCTTTTTGTAGGCGGGGTTAAAAAAAGACATGTCAATTCAATTCACTTCAGTTTACTGTATAGCTCCAAGTCACAACAGAAGTTGTATCAGGGCACTGAACAGAAACAATCTAATGTAAAAATAATAAGTTAACAGAAACTTTAATATAAAAATAATGGTAACACTATTTATCTGAGGAGACTACTTTGAGTTTAACTCCATGTTATAAAAAAGCTACAGTAGTTAGCCAGAGTTATTTCAGGATGAAATAATTTGAACTTCTGTTTGAATTTAATGCTATGAACTTTTTCCTTTTTGTTACATTTACTATGAATTTCTCACAGGGCAGATTAGAGCCAACATGGAGGACTCACCAACATATATTATTATTATTATACATATAATATTGTCCAGTGTCTGATGCTGCAGTCATGTTACTGAGCTCCCACTGATGGGCTAACCTGGTTCCACCACCAGCAGCAGGATCCTCAGACAGAACAGCTGGTGGGATGTCCTGGTATCTGCAGCCCTCTCTCCATTTGTTTCTTCATGGACATGGAGCTGTGACATTATGTTGTGCCTCTTCCTCAGCAAAACGCTCCTCCAGTGGAGACTTTCTGGACAGACTGCAGGAAGTTCCTAAACAAACAACAGGTTTATCAGTATTATCAGTAAAAAGAGATTATTAAATCATTTTTAAGACTGAGAATGTGTACAATTATTAGCTCTGTTGTTATTGCCTAACTAACCTATTCAATAATTCTTCAAACTGTGACATTCACTCATAATGGAATGAAAGAGAACATAAACAGAAATTATATAATACTGAAAACTAGAGACATTAAGACATTTTAAAAGACACAGAGAACTTTAAATGGATTAAGAATGTTAATAAGTGTTGGATTTGAGTGCAATGTAAGTGCAATCCATGGTTGAATTCACATCTGAAAAGGGATGCAACCTTTTCACAACATATGCTGTAACAGTTCTGTGGCACTCTTCAGTTAAACTGACGTTTTTACCTTGGACACTGGTGAACACTGTGAAGCCATTTCAGGTAGTTTGTCTAAGAAAAAAAATACAAGCTAACGTTAGCATCGTGTTTGTATTTGAGCTGACTTACCGCTTTAAGCGGAGTATAACTTGTTAGCTGCCTTAATGTTGGTATGAGATGTAGTTTATAGTTTATTTATTTACCTGATGGAGCCGAAGAGGTAGCGATTAGCGAAAAGTTCGGCGGAGCGTTTTGCAGACGGACCACTCTGTACTTCCGGTCGGATACGAAGCGAAAATAATCCGGTGGAGCGCGTCAAAGACGGGACACTATTTTACTTCTCCACCCTCCTTTGCATGATAGAAAATTATTGCAAGTGCTGCACTGACCTGACTGGTCATTTTATTAATTAGTAAGCTTTCGATCTCGGAAGCACACTTCCGGTGGATTCTTCTTCGTTGGGTTTCGGCGGCGGCTACTTCCGGTCGGCTAACTAGCATCGAACATAGGAATTGCAAATTAATATTTTGAACGATTCCGGGAAAACCGGACAGTTAGTCCCGGTTCCGAACGATTCTCGATTCTTGATGCCCAACCCTAATCTCCATGCTTCTAGCCCGTCACTATCATGAGCAGGTAAAACACCAGGGGCGTCATTTCAGTGAAGGAGCAGTTAGAGCTGCGGGTTTGTGGATTATTGCAGGTAAAAAATGCATTAGCTCTAATATTCACTCCTGTATCACCTGCCGGAAACTCAGAGGCATAGTCATGGAACAGCAGATGGCCGACTACCCCCTGAACGCGTGAGAGCAGTACCACCTTTCACGTTTGTAGGCATGGATGTTTTTAGCCCGTGGTCATTTACTACCAGATGGACAAGAGGTGGCCAAGCAGAAAGTAAGCGGTGGGCTCTGCTGTTCACGTGCATGTCTACCAGAGCAGTGCACATCAAAGTCATTTCTACTCTGGATACATCAGGCTGTATTAATGCGATGAGAAGATTTTTTGCAATAAGGGGACCTGCCAAACATCTTAGGTCAGACTGCGGAACTAACTTTGTCGGAGCACGGAAGGAGCTGGGATTCCTGGAAAAAGTGGAGGGTGACAGCGTCCAAAGTTAAAGTTAAAGTTGTCAAATTTACTCCCCCCTAAGACAAAATGGTACAGGCTCTATTCAACCTCTGCTCGACTGCCTGGCTGACATCAGGGACTGGATGGCTTTAAATTTCTTAAGCTTCAATGATAAGAAGTCTGAAGCCATATTGTTCCTTCCCAATGACACAACCTCAAACCACTGCATTGACCTTTCTGCTCTACCCCTGTCCGAAAAACAAAAAGTCACAAATCTGGGAGTGATAATGGATCCTTCCATGAAACTCAACAGTCATGTAAACATGATCGTCAAATCCTGTTTTTTCCAGCTGAGGCGTCTGTCTAAGCTGAAGCCCATATTATCAAAAAAGCACCTGGAGACAGTGATTCACGCATTCATTATATCTAGGCTTGATTACTACAATTCACTTCTGTTTGGCGTCAGTCAAATGGTAAATGGAGCTTATTTATATAGCGCTTTCCAGCTCCCTGTGAGAAGCCCCAAAGCGCTTTACAATACCAGCCATCCACCCATTCATTCACACATTCATACACCGGTAGTGGTAGCCTGCCTTGCAAGGCGCCATCCAGACCTACCGGGAGCAACACGGGGTTAAGTGTCTTGCCCAGGGACACAGCGACACATGGTGGGCGGATGCGGGATTCGAACCTCCAACCTTCCGATTGGGGGTCGACTGCCATAACCACTGTACCACGGCCGCCCCAGTCAAGCCACCATTGCACGATTACAACTGGTTCAGAACGTAGCTGCCCGATTTTTAACCAGCACACGCAAAAGAGAGCACATTACACCAGTCTTGGCCTCCCTGCACTGGCTACCGGTTCATCTTCGAATCCAATTCAAAATTCTCATGTATGTCTACAAATCGCTGAACAGTCTCGCCCCCGCCTATCTCTCGGATCTGATACACCCATATGTCCCTCCACGTGCTTTGAGGTCAGAGGATCAGGTACTCTTAATAGTTCCAGAAACTCGCCTTAAGCGCAGAGGTGACAGGGCGTTCTCTGTAGCAGGCCCAAGACTCTGGAACGAGTTACCGCTGCTCATCAAACAGGCCCCCTCCCTCTCAGTTTTCAAATCCCGGTTAAAAACTCACTACTACTCCATCGCTTTCAATGCCAGCTGATTTGTATTGGATCGTTTGATTTATGATCTGCAATGTTTTTATGTTTTTCGTGTTGTACTTCATTGTCTGTGTTGCCTGTTATGTGTTTGTTTGTTCAGCACTTTGGTGTGGACTTGTTCCTGTTGAAAGTGCTTTATAGTCCGGTAGGACTGGAAAGCACCTTGCATGGTAGTCTGCCGCCACCGGTTTATGAATGTGTGTAGCATTCAATATATAGTTCAGCGAGGTCAGGAGCGGCAGCACCTCTGGTCTCTCTGAGTCTTTTATCATCAAACTGACCCGTTTTTTCAAATTGGACCAAAGCTGGTCCATCTTCCATCTGAATTCGGTGTTCAGTAACTCAGAGAGCCAGATGGGACCGTTGAAAAAAATTATGTCGGACCAGGTTCGGGAGCTCACCCCATCGGTCATTCTTGCCCGGCCAGGTGAGCCCTAAAGCCGGAGAGCCGCCCACGAAGACCCGGTGTTTCTTCTGCCACTCACTGGACCCCGTTTGAACGTCCCACCTGGATCTGCGGTTCTCCTGTGGTTCTCCTGTGGTTTCTCCTGGTTTTCAACAACATTAGCAGGGAAGTTTTTTACTTTTGCTGATTTTTTCTGCTGTCCTTTGTTGACCTCGTGGCGTGGGGGGAAGAAAGCGTACCTGGTGCGTGAGCGTGGGGGAGGTGTTTTTGACTGGACCAGAACCGAACCGAACTGGCTGTGGGGACATCACCTACATTAAGTCCACATTAAGTCTGTTTCACCTCCGTGGAACCTGAGCCCATCTGCGCGTGTGTGCTTGCAGCTGACTGGACCCGACTGGAGCTGCGCTCTCGCTCTCTCACGTGCGTTCATCTGAGGGACGTGCAGATGTTTGAACTGCTGCTGAAATAATTCTGGAGCTGAGAGGTTAGGCTTCAGTTTGAACTGCTGCTGAAATAATTCTGGAGCTGAGAGGTTCTGTTAGGCTTCAGTTTGAACTGCTGCTGAAATAATTCTGGAGCTGAGAGGTTCTGTTAGGCTTCAGTTTGAACTGCTGCTGAAATAATTCTGGAGCTGAGAGGTTCTGTTAGGCTTCAGCCCCTCTGGACTTGCTGTGTTTTTTTCTGGAGATGGCTTTTTTTTTCTCTTCTTTTTTTAAAGAACCTCATTTGTTGTTGTGAGCTCAACAATAAACATCTTACCTGCTGCAGATAACTTTAAAGAGCCTCATTTCGTTGTTGTGGGCTGTTTGTGGATCAAACGAGCGGAGAGTGAAGCGCGGAGGATCTGGATCGTCGCTGTTTGGTGCCTGTTTTCACACCGAGAGCTGTTTGTGGATCAGACGAGCAGAAAGTGAAGCGCGGAAGAGAGCTGTTTGTGGATCAGACGAGCGGAGAGTGAAGCGCGGAGGATCAGGATCGTCGCTGTTTGGTGCCTGTTCCACACTGTTGGGGAGCTACTTGTGGATCAGACGGGCGGAGAGAATCGTGCGCCGCTGAGGATCAGGAGCTGCTGTTGCTGTTGTTTGGTGCTGTTCACGCTGTTGTCCCTTTGCTGTCCTGATACAGGCTACAATCATGCCCTTAATTTTAAGAGGCATTTCTGGCATCACACTCTGCTGTTTGCTGCAAATTGCTTGTTTCTACCCGTTGATTCTGGATCCAGCTTGTGTTAACCAGGACCACATCCATTCATATTCACAGGGGGGCATACACCCCCTGTAGTTGGGCCTCCTCAAAGGAACTGTTTGCACACTTAAATTGTGACGCTTTATGGTCAGAGACTTTTCTGCATCATTCATATTACTGTCATTATTTTCAGTTCTCAGACTACCTGGAATCACTAAATCTTATCAACTCATCTGGATCTGCCCATCACTGCGACTTTCATTGTTTTTGGGCTCTGAATGATCGTATCTTCATTAATGTTTCACATGGTTCAATTATGGGGGAAAAATGTCACACTGTTAACTCCTGTAATTACACATCACTGACAAAGAAGTCAAGTAAATGTCTGATATTAATGTTGTTATTGATCTCAGGGATTCAGCCAAACCCAGGGCCAATCACTAACTACTGTACACCTAATGAGTTTAAAAATATTTCAGGTCTCCGTTTTCTGCATGTAAACGCTCGTAGCCTTCTAAAAAAACTTGATGAATTGAAAATCCTAATCACTTCTTCTGGGGCAGATGTGATCGTTATCTCTGAAACTTGGCTCAACGATTCTGTTTTGAAAAATGACTTGGCAATCAATGAATTTAAGATCTATCGTTGTGACCGTAATACAAGGGGAGGTGGAGTCGCTATTTACATCAGAGATTCTTTGGCTGCCAGGATTGCATCTAAAAAAACAATCGCAAACCAGTTTGAGGCTTTAGCTGTGAACATCACTTTGAAAGGAGGTCAGCCCTTAACTGTTGTTGGTTGTTATCGTCCCCCCTCCGCAACACCTGAAGCTCTGTCCTCCCTGACTGAATTCATAGGAAATTTAAAACACAATGAGATTGTTTTGGCTGGAGATTTCAACATTGATTGGAATAAGTCGACCCCCCTCTGTGATAAATTCAAGGAATGTTGCCTATCTCTCAATCTAACACAACTTATCGATTCTCCCACCAGACCAAACATAAAATGTCCCGAAAAATCTTCTATCTTAGATCTGTTTTTCACAAATGCACCTCACAAATTTCCTGGTATAGGTGTATTTGCCAACGTTTTGAGTGATCATTCCGTAATAGCAGCTCTTAGATCTACTAAACTTCCACCTGCTAAGCCCAGAATAATTCAAAAAAGGGATTTGAAACGTTTCAGTGAACAGTCATTCCTTTGGGATCTATCCCTCTTTGATTGGCAACGTATCCTACAAATCAATGACGTGAACACCGCTTGGAACTATTTTCACGATAGTTTCATTCTCTTTGTAAACAAACACGCACCTTTCCGGCAGTTCAGGATAAAGAGCCGTGACAGCCCCTGGTTTACTCCTGAACTAGCTGATCTCCTGCACTGGAGAGATCATCTTTGGGCCGCAGCAAGAAAATCACACTCAGACACTGATTGGTTGAAATTTCGGCAGCTAAGGAATAAATGTACAACTGCCATCAAAGCCGCAAAACGTAACTACTTCTTATCTCAGACCTCCAAAAATCTAAACGATCCTAAAAAATTCTGGAAAACCATCAAATCTCTCTCAGGCACCCCCCAATCATCATCTGACCTCCCATCACAATTTCTTGTTGACTCTGTTCCTGTGTCAAATAAGCACGAGATCCTGAACTGTTTCAATAAACATTTTGTTGCTTCTAGTTCATTATTTGACACAGTTACAAACGGAAAATCAGCCACTTTATCTAATAATCAAACTTCTACAAATCAAATCCCTCCTACAAGTCAACCATCTGTTAATCACACCTTCTCTTTTTCTCCGTTCTCAGTCAGTGAGGTAAATAAACTGTTAAATGATCTTGATCCTAAAAAATCTGCAGGTCCAGATGAACTTCCACCTTATTTCTTAAGGCTGGCTGCTCATATCATCACAGTCCCTGTGACCCACATCTTTAATCTGTCCATAAGCCAAAACACCATTCCGGATGCTTGGAAAACAGCCTTTGTTCTTCCTTTGCTGAAGGGAGGTGACCCCACCTCATTGAACAATTATCGACCGATCTCTAAACTCTGCATCTTAGCCAAGGTTCTAGAAAAACTGATAAACTCTCAGATCAAAAACTATCTGGACTCATTTAACATCTTACCTCTTCATCAATCTGGTTTCAGGAAAAAACACAGCACAACAACTGCTTCTCTGAAGGTTCTGAATGATGTTGTTGAAGCATTGGATGCTAAGGACTATTGTGCTGCACTTTTCTTAGACCTGTCTAAAGCTTTTGACACTGTGGATCATAACATCCTGTGTCATAAGCTCTCAGAAATCGGTTTCTCTGATCACACCATCGGTTGGTTTTCTAACTATCTTTCCAATCGGAGGCAATGTGTTCAACATAACGGTACTTCTTCCAGCTATTTAACAGTTAAAAATGGTGTACCACAAGGCTCAGTTTTAGGACCAACTCTCTTTACAATCTACATAGCTAATGTAGGTCACTGCATCCCTGATGCATCCTTACATTTCTATGCTGATGATACAGTTGTTTATTGCCGAGCTAAAACAGTAGCTAAGGCTTTCCAGTTACTGCAATCCGCTTTTGACATCATCCAGTCAGATTTGTTCCGTCTCAAACTTGTCCTAAATGCTGATAAAACAAAAGGGATGTTTTTTTCAAATAGGAAGGCGGTTCCAGCAGATCCTCCTCTGATTTTATCTTCAAATGGTGTCCCTATTGAGTTTGTTGATTCCTATAAATATCTGGGTATCCTGATCGATTCACATCTCTCTTTTAAACTCCACGTGGAAAACCTAGTGAAGAAACTGAAAGTTAAACTGGGTTTCTTTTTCAGAAACAGATCATGTCTATCACTGAATGTTAGGAAACGCCTTGTATCTGTGACTTTCCTTCCCTCCATTGATTACGGTGACATTCTCTACATGAATGCTCCTACAAGCACCCTGCGGATGTTGGATGTTGTCTATCATGGTGCACTAAGATTCATAACTGGTTGTGATTATCGTACCCACCACTGCACCCTGTATTCACTGGTTAACTGGACATCATTAACCTCACGCAGACTCTTCCACTGGTACATTTTCATCTTCAAATCACTTCTTGGTCTGCTGCCCTCATACATCTCCTCCTACATGTCTTTGCGTGAGTGCAGCTACAGTGTGCGCTCTCAGGACATGATTACCTGCAGTGTTCCGTCAGTGAGGACTGAACTTGGAAAAAGGGCCTTCTCCTACTCCGCTCCTGCTTCATGGAATATCTTACAAAAAGATCTGAAGCTCTCGACCTTGACTTCTCTAAATGGTTTTCAGAATCTGTTGGAATCCTGGCAAAAACCAATGCAGATTTGTTCCTGTCTTTGATTTTATACATCTACCTTATAATGTTTTGCTAGTTTTTTGATACTTTGTTAAAAAAAATATATATATTTTTTTTCTCTCTTTTGTTTTCTATTGTTTATTGTTTGTTTGTTTATTGTTTAAGGAAATTCTACCATTGCTGTTCATTGTTCTTTAGTTTTAGCAGGTCGCTTTCGTAAATGAGCCCATGAGGTTCAAAAGATTTACCTGACTAAATAAAGGTTGAATGAATGAATGAATGTGTAGCACTTTGAGATTTTCAGTAATGAAAAGTGCGTTATAAATTGAATTAATTATTATTATTATAAATAAAACGGTATGGTAAATGGTATGGTATGAATGAACATGGTTGCACCAGTGGCGGCTGCTCATTTGTCCACTAGGGGGGGCTTTTTTCTCAAAAATGAAAAAAATGAAGTTTCAAGTTTTTACCCTGATGCATACTCAAAGTTCAAGTTTTTATGGTGTTTATTTATCAAATGCAGATTAAAACAAGGTCAACAGTACAATGAAATGCTCAGATTGAGAAGAACCAATTTGACTCACTAAAACAACAAAAAATACTAAAGCATGCAATAAAAAATACAAAAATAAAGTACCTATAAATGAAAAATTGATATTTAAAAGGTCATACAGACATAGTAAACAACAACATGGTAGAATTTCAACAGTGCAACAGGATGTATTTAAATGAGTAAGTATTTCAAGGTTGTAATATAAGCTAAATATATATATACATATAATATATATATATCCATCCATATCCATCCATTTTCTTCCGCTTATCCGGGGTCGGGTCGCGGGGGTAGCAGCCTAAGTAGGGAGGCCCAGACTTCCCTCTCCCCAGCCACTTGGAGCAGCTCCTCTGGGGGAATCCCAAGGCGTTCCCAGGCCAGCCGAGAAACATAGTCCCTCCAGCGTATCCTGGGTCTTCCTCTGGGTCTCCTCCCGGTGGGACATGCCCGGAACACCTCACCAGGGAGGCGTCCAGGAGGCATCCTAACCAGATGCCCGAGCCACCTCAACTGGCTCCTCTCGATGTGGAGAAGCAGCGGCTCTACTCCGAGTCCCTCCCGGATGACTGAGCTTCTCACCCTATCTCTAAGGGAGAGTCCAGACACCCTGCGGAGAAAACTCATTTCAGCCGCTTGTATCCGAGATCTTGTTCTTTCGGTCACAACCCAAAGCTCATGACCATAGATGAGGGTGGGAACGTAGATCGATCGGTAAATTGAGAGCTTTGCCTTTTGACTCAGCTCTCTCTTCACCACGACAGACCGGTACAGCGCCCGCTTCACTGCGGACGCTGCACCTATCCGCCTATCGATCTCACGCTCCAGTTTTCCCTCATTCGTGAACAAGATCCCGAGATACTTAAACTCCTCCACTTGGGGCAGGACCTCCTCCCCGACCCGGAGAGGGCATGCTACCCTTTTCCGGCTCAAGACCATGGCCTCGGATTTGGAGGAACTGATCCTCATCCCGGCCGCATCACATTCAGCTGCAAACCGCTCCAGCGAAAGCTGTAGATCACGAGCTGATGAAGCCAATAGGACCACATCATCTGCAAAAAACAGAGAAGCGATTCTAAGGCCACCAAAACGGATCCTCTCAACACCTTGGCTGCGCCTAGAAATTCTGTCCATAAAAGTTATGAACAGAATCGGTGACAAAGGGCAACCTTGGCGGAGTCCAACTCTCACCGGAAACGAGCCTGACTTACTGCCGGCAATGCGGACCAAGCTCTGACACCG
>JBBPBX010067314.1:0-13099 GCA_038048925.1 Garcialebias charrua
ATTGGCTGATAAAGATCTTCGGTCCCTGGAAACAGGTGTTTGTATCTATAATGGTATCATTGGCTATTTTCTTAGGCATACTTATAACTTGCGGGTGCTGCTACGTGCATTGTTTAACACCAGTACTACCAAAGCCTTTGTCATTTGACATACTACCTAGACTTCCCATGGGAGTTTGTCATTTGACATTCTACCTAGACTTCCCATGGGTTTGTCAAATGACAACTTGAATTAGCATTTTTGCAGCCATTGGTATGTAGATGAGGTCATTCTGTTGGCGTGGATTAGGCTAGCAAACTAGCTTGTATCAAACTAGTTTGTATCAAACTAGCTAATTAGGTGAGGTGGCCATTTTGAATCAAACAAGCTCATTAGGTGAAACAGTCATTTTGAATCAAACAAGCTCATTAGGTGAGGACTCCATTTTGGATCAAACAAGCTCATTAGGTGAGGCGGCCATTTTGGATCAAACAGGCTAGCAAACTAGCTTGTATCAAACTAGCTTGTATCACATTAGCATTTTTGCAGCCATTGGTATGTATATGAGGTCATTCTGTTGGCGTGGATTAGGCTAGCAAACTAGCTTGTATCAAACTAGCTTGTATCAAACTAGCTAATTAGGTGAGGTGGCCATTTTGGGCAGCCATTTTGAATCAAACAAGCTTATTAGGTGAGGTGGCCATTTTGAATCAAACAAGCTCATAAGGTGAGGCGGCCATTTTGAATCAAATATGCTCATTATGTGAAGCGGCCATTTTGGATCAAACAAGCTCATTAGGTGAGATGGCCATTTTGGATCAAACAAGCTCATTAGGTGAGGTGGCCATCTTGGATCAAACATGCTCATTACATGAGACGGCCATTTTGAATCAATTAAGCTCATTAGGTGAGGCAGCCATTTTGAATCAAACAAGCTCATTAGGTGAGGACTCCATTTTGGATCAAACAAGCTCATTAGGTGAGGCGGCCATTTTGGATCAAACAGGCTAGCAAACTAGCTTGTAACAAACTAGCTTGTATCACATTAGCATTTTTGAAGCCATTGGTATGTATATGAGGTCATTCTGTTGGTGTGGATTAGGCTAGCAAACTAGCTTGTATCAAACTAGCTTGTATCAAACTAGCTAATTAGGTGAGGCGGCCATTTTGGGTGGCCATTTTGAATCAAACAAGGTTATTAGGTGAGGTGGCCATTTTGAATCAAACAAGCTCATAAGGTGAGGCGGCCATTTTGAATCAAATATGCTCATTAGGTGAAGCGGCCATTTTGGATCAAACAAGCTAATTAGGTGAGTCGGCCATTTTGGATCAAACAAGCTCATTAGTTAAGGCGGCCATCTTGGATCAAACATGCTCAATACATGAGACGGCCATTTTCAATCAATTAAGCTCATTAGGTGAGGTGGCCATTTTGAATCAAACAAGCTCATTAGGTGAGGACTCCATTTTGGATCAAACAAGCTCATTAGGTGAGACGGCGATTTTGGATCAAACAGGCTAGCAAACTAGCTTGTATCAAACTAGCTTGTATCACATTAGCATTTTTGCAGCCATTAGTATGTATATGAGGTCATTCTGTTGGCGTGGATTAGGCTAGCAAACTAGCTTGTGTCAAACTAGCTTGTATCAAACTAGCTAATTAGGTGAGGCGGCCATTTTGGGTGGCCATTTTGAATCAAACAAACTTATTAGGTGAGATGGTCATTTTGAATCAAACAAGCTCATTAGGTGAGGCAGCCATTTTGGATAAAACAAGCTCATAAGGTGAGGCGGCCATTTTGAATCAAACAAGCTCATTAGGTGAGACAGGCTACAACTACCAGTGTATGAATGTGTGTATGAATAGGTGGATGATTGGTATTGTAAAGCGCTTTGGGGCTCCTCACAGGGGGCTGGAAAGTGCTATATAAATAAGCTCCATTTACCATATATATATGTAGTGGGCATGACCATGCCCGTTCTGATACTTGAACTGTCCCAGTGACACCTTTTCACTGATACTCTCAGAAAAAGGACATTAGCACTATTTTATTACATTATTTTGAATCAAAACACAATAAGTCATAAGAGACTCTCTTATTCCTCTTTTTGTGTTAATGAATAACCTTGTGTTACTTGTATAAGCATTATTGAATTCAATGTTTGTTAAGTCAAAGACTGTTTAATTCAAACTGTTTAATTCAAGTTGGAAATCCAATGTTATTTCAAAATAATGATCACTTCTTCATATGATGAATCAAACGGTGAAAGTGAATTAATATGTCAGACTGAACTCGATCAGTTTTGTTAGAAGTTAGAACACAGTTTTAATCAGTTGTTTTATGAAGCTGGCTCCAGTCTAATCTGTTTCTCTGTCTTCATTCTAAACAACTTCTTCTCTGTTCTAAAAACTGATCTTCTCCTATCCGAGTGACCTTCATCCACTGGTTTGTTTGGACCAATCAGAGAAGAACAACAAGTCACTGATCACAGATCCTTCCTTAAAGTTCTAAGCTTTTGCTGGAACTGACGGAGTTTGCTGAGGACCTCGAGCTATGAGGTTCCCCAAAGAACTGATGATCGTCTGGTCAACACGCTAATGACCATGTCATTCAGTTAAAGGCTTATAACATGCCAAGTTATAAGTCATCTTCAACAGCTGAAAAAGCTCTTTTATTGACATTCCTTTAAGGAACGTCTTATCTTGAAAACAACACCAGGAGCTGCCGTTACTTTCGGTTCGAGTCAAGGCGCACGTCTGGAGACGCTGAGAACGGTAAACGAACTGACCAAACTGGACCGAGGGAGACTGACCATCTTCACGAGGTAAAAGTCGTCAAATGCTTTGCCAAGGGTACCAACGTGTAGCCGAGTTCAGCCGGAGAGCTGCCATGCTTCTGGTTAAACACATCAAGATAACTCCCTGACTCTTAACTTCTTTTCCTCCATTTCCTTCCTCCTAAACCTTCATCTTCCTAAGCCAGAAACTAAGTTAATGTACCTGCAGAAATGAGTAAAATATCATCCTTCACTTGTTCTGTTGTTCCTATATTTCATCTGTGCTGAAGTTAATTATAGGAAAAATAATCAACCAATCATGTACAAATGTGTGATGTAATTTACAATTATGTTAAATAAATGGTCCAGTCCTGCTGTGCCAACATAAGTTTAACGTTTCCTGTGAATTACATCTGGTCAAGGTATAGAATTATTGGTATTAAGCTGAAAAAGAGAGAACCCGTTTAATTAATGATGTATTTTTGTGTCAGTCTAAACCCTGCCAATTTATACATCTAAAATATAGGTAAGTCAGTAAACTGACCCCTTCCTATATTACTACATTGGTGGCCCGTGAACAGGTCTCTGAAAGTTTGATATTTAATATTTCTGTACTTTGAATGTTGGCATAATTTTGTCCCAAGTTTTTAGACTCTGAAAACGATAGTTTTTTGGCTGGGAAAGTGTGTCATAGCTGCAGGAAACTGCTGGTTAATGTCACTTGTAGCTGAGGAATTGTCTTTACTCAACTTTTAAACGTTTGTTGAAGTTTTTGGGTTAAAATTTGATGTTGCTGTGTGGTTCTGGTTCTGAGTCGTTTGGACTCTTTGCTGACGTGTCACAGATAAAAGCGCATCTACGTTTGGCCGCCGTGTCAAAACTGTGCCTATAAGAGCTTCATGGTTCATCTGAAAATGGCTGTCGAGTGGTATCGTTACATTTTAAGCAGAAATAATAGCATCTTGTAGTCTGAAGCTGTCGGATCGAGGTTCTGGTCCCGGTCCATTTAGCTCTGACGTGTTGCTGCGGATACGGTAAAAAGTCCTTCTTGGCGACATTTATCTTGCTATTTTTACTGGGCGCAGCTTGGTAAAACTGTTCTGATGTGAAACGATTCGTTCACGGAATTTTTGTGGTGAATTTTAGCGTTTTATGAGTTGAAAAAGAGTCTAGGTTTGATAAGCTATATGCTGACGCTACGTTCATAACATCTGTTGTCATGCTGTGGTTGGTTCAAGGTGATCACGTGATACGCAGTTGATCGTCAAATTTCAGTTTTGTTCACACAATTCTGACAGATTTTCTAGCTTGTTTCGGTTCTAGGCATAAAATATCGTCAGAAACTGTTTAACCGCGGTGTTTTGAGATATTTAAAGGGGTTTTAGAGCGTTTAGACGTCGAGAGAACTCAAACGTCCGACTGCACGCACGTCCCTAAATGCAACACGAACGACACGTCAACGGAAGTGACGTCACCCAGATAGAGAAAAAAAGGAAAAAGATCGTTTCTTTTTATATCTAAAAAATCCACAGAACTTGTTCTAATTATTTTAAACACATTGATTTGCTTCTTAAATGAACGTTTGTTTAGGCGATTGTCACATCCAGGCTAAAACTCATCCCAAAAGTTGACGTTTATCCGATTTAGTTTAACGCTACGGCTAAATGCTAAAAGGTAGTCAACGTGGCCTTAGAGCCAACAGCGCCTCTATAGCGGCCAGGAAGAGTAATTACAGTCACATTGTGGTAAATTAAAGCTTTGAAAACCTGCAATCTGCTGGTTAAAAGAATGAGAACAAGAAACATTTACACAGAATAGATGCTAAACTCTCTGCGTTTAATTCAAAACAACATCTTTTAAAGTTATTCTGTGCACTCCAGTTTATTTTAAATGAAAAGTTTAAAATAACAAACAAAAAGCATCTGCTGACTTGATTTTCACAAAAATCAATAGCAGAACAAATTTGAGGATGTCAAATAACAACAAATTAATAAAAATCACTGATTTTTATTTGGAATAACATCTGTAATGTTATGTTGAGCATACAAAAACTCCAGTTTATTTTAAATAAAAAAATATTTAAAATAACAAACAAGAAATCCTATTTTCACTCCTGATAACTGTCAAAATACTGCAAAACAGTTTAGCCAAACTGCAATACATCTTTTTAAGGCATGATGGAGCAGCTTCCTGGGAACATTTTAGTGTGAATATTGCAGTTATTTCAAATCTTTTAAAAAGTTTTTGAGTAAGTAAAACGAAAATCATGCTTGTGTTAGTTAGTAACTGTTGTTAAAAAATAAGTTATATTTAAAGTTAACACTGCTTGCATTTAACTTTTACAGGTTCATTAAGGGTAAGTCCTGAAAGAAGGTACCTATGAATAGAAATACTTATTACACGGTGAAACACTTATACCACACAGCTGGTTAGTTTGATTGACTCAATGCCACATTTAAAAGTGAAGATTTATTTGCACACATTAAAATACGAACTGTCTTATTGATTTCACAAAAATCAAAACAAAGATGGAAGTTCAAGAAGGTGCGCGTCCAAGGCTCATACAGTATGTGCCTCTAGTAGACTCATACATCACAGGGTACCAAGAGGGACCCCGAAGCCGAGGACCTGCTCCCCCTGCACCTCGCACAGAGAGAAAATCTCTCTCATTGTGTGGTGACTACTTAGCTGCCCGAAATGTCTTGCAGGAAAAAGATGAACATCCTTTGCATTTCTTTGACAGGATTTTCAAGGCGTATGCAGGCGACATAATGGAACCGGGACTTGAAGAGCAGACGCTTTTCAAATCTGTTTTCAGAAATAATCTAATCTCTGATATTAGATTCAAGTTGCCATTGTACACCTGGTGTCAATTAGAAGTAACATCTTTGGATGAAATTATACAGGGTGCTGTAACTGCTTTTGAGGCTCACATGCAAAGCAAAACACCCTCTGAGGTGTGCCCAGGTCAAAAGGTCGTATCCCAGTCGCTAAAAATAGAAGAGGTTCTCTCTCCTATAGAAAGCGAGAATAAACGCTGTCGTATCAAAGGCCCTCTGACCTCAGAGGAGATGGAGAACATACGTCGGTTGTTAGAAAGGTTGGATAATGCAAGCAAGAATAAACAAGATTTTAAAACTGACAAACAACGAAAGGTTGGTGCCAGCTGGAACAGTGACTCACAATGGTTTAAAGGGAGCCCCGCTCCTAAAGCACCTCAGATTGAAGAATCTGAGACAAGCAACGAACCACAAAAGGTAGGTGTTCACTCTTTAAGAGACCCAAAATGGTTCCGAACGAACCAGGTGGGTGAAAACCAAGGTCTACCGGTGGGTGAACTTCAAAAGAAATTGAAGTATGAGGACCTAAACTCATGTAACAATGCGTGGTCCCAACAGAAACCCCCGAGCCTCGGAACTGCACCTCCCGCGCCTCGAACGGAACAGTTCGAGACATGCAAAGTGTCACGAATGTCCCAGAAAAATGGCCAAACACCTCTATGCTCGGAAGAGACAGAGGAAGTAAGTAGTTTGTTAGTAGATTTGAATGTTACAGTGCTTGACCAACCTGATACAATGAGTGACGTTATCATTGATAATGACACTATCAACATTGACCTACCTGGAGCAATGTGCAGCACTATCTTTCACAAAAACTCAGAGCTCACGGTTAACAACAATAACATCGACACAGATGCCACAGATGTTGACAATAAATATGTTGACAGCAAACAAAATGCTGACAGTCAACAAGATCCTGAAGGTCATGACGGTGTCTGTCTAACAGATGGTACTGCAGAAGGCATGGATGACTCCCCAACCGAGAGCACAAGCCCGGTAAGTGAACCTTCAAATACAGTTGAGGCAGAAGAGACACAACAGTTGGACCCAACCGGGGCCCAACATGAGAACCTCCTCTGTGAGCTAAAACAATCAGCACTCACTGAACACTACCTACCACAGGTAGAAGAAGGTGTGGAGATCCACGGATCCCACACCGAAGACGCTGTACTGTCCTCTGGGACAGATAAATCGGCAATCAGCCAAGCTTTCGATGAAACCTTGGTTCAAGAGCATTTGAGTCTAGAACTAATCAGAAATGACACAGTTTCTACAGACTCAAAGAGCCCCTCTTCAGACAAAGGGGGGAAAGGCTCGCACACCAACAACAGTGACCCGTCGCAGTCTGAACAATCAGACACACCTGCGACTGCGCCGACAGTTGTGACACACCTGTGGTGTTATCTCAGTTTCCAATTTCATATGTTGGTGCGTGACTTGTAAGCCTGTATAAAACTTCTCGTTCTCACAGCTTCCATTCAGAATTGAAAAAGACTTCTGGACAGAAGTCGAAACGTTTTCTGCAACAAATAAAGTCCAGTTGATCCTGTATTGAACGCCTTTTTTGACACACCTGAATTACACAGAAAGAGGTAAGCGTAAGAAGAAACGTTGGCCGATACCTAAAAGGTTCCTGTGTACTGTCTACTCTCAGCTGCGAAAACAGCTTAAACTAAACATTGGCATCCTAACTTGTGCCCATGGACGGACGTCCTCACCTGTGTTCGTGGTCCCCCATGACCTCAGGGGGGTGATGTTAGGTCATGCCCAAGACAAAGACAAAGATTTCAATAACCCCACAAACGACAAAGATCTCGCAAACTCACAGACTTCATGGGAAATTAAGGTCGTCCAAGCACACGATAGTAAATAAACTAAACAGTTTAAACTATATTAGTTGCTAAAAGAAACCATTCCAACTAGAACTTAGAAACGCTAAGTCTAAAAACCCACAACAAAAAACTAACCTTAACAACCGTTTAAATCTGCAGGATTTAATTGACATCGGTTATAAAGCTAAGACCTGTTTTATTGTGTGATACACGTTGGAATCTGACGACAGGAGTGAGTTGACGTAGTGAAACGTTGTTTTTAGTTGCTTAATTGCTACTTTTGTTGTTATTGAAGTTGTTATTGTTTTCTGAACACTCCCAGCCAAAAGTGAGTGTTGATTAGTTGAAGGCTTAAAAAAAAACTTTACATGTATTAACAGATGCACGTACAAATTATATTCTTCATTACACATGCACATACTTTGTATTATTTTTTTTTGATTATCCTATATCTGTTAAGCACCTTGGTTAATGCAAGGCATTGCAGGAAGGTGCTATACAAATAAAGTTTATTACATTATTATTATTATAACTTCAATTCAAAGACCACATCAACAGTACAGGTAAAATTAAAGTTAGAGATCAAGTTTTAAAGTGCACTTCCAAGTTGTATCCAAGTTTAATTCATATGAGTCAATTAAGCTTAAATTACCTCAATATTGGCCCTCATTCACGAAAATGTTCGTATTTTTATCCTAAATTTCTCCTACTTTTGTTCGTACGAAGCGTTCGTACGAACATGCCACGTCAGATTCAACAAAGTCTTCTATCCTGAGGAAACGTGTGTAAATGGCTGCGTAAATATGATGAATCCCACCTGTTCTAAACAGCTGCGCGTGCACGCAGAGGGGTTATTTACATAATTCCCACCCCTCAAAACACCATATAAGGCCACGTTTCCTGCCTTCTGACAGCAGGAAGTGTCCATTCATTCAAACTCAAGAAGTAAAAGGAGGAACTTCACGCGTTCGGAGATCTGCTCTCAGTGGCGCTGTGGCTACCCCCCCACCCCCCCGCAAGTGTCGGATGTGTTTTTGAACAGAAGCATTTTAAAATGTCTCGAAACTACAGTTAACTTCATATTAATATTGTAGTGCATATGTTGTGTGTCCCGTGGGTCGTACAGTATCAGAAATCAAGAATAAATGGTTTGATCTGAAAATGGCTTCAAACAAACGTCTCGCCGCAGCACGGACAGGAGGTGGTCAGTCTGCGAGATGGATGGACAATAAATGCCACGCTGCGCAAGACGCGTGCCAACATGTTTTGCAGCACAAATGTGTCATGCGCGCACCTCCTGGTCATCGCGCAACCACATTCTGCAGGTTATATTTCGAATCAGATAATAATCTATTGCTCCGATGGTGTTTGCACAGCAGTCCAGCAATAGCATGAAAATCAGTCTTAATTCGTACTTGTTCTGCGGCGGTGTATGGGGATTTTATGTACCTGGGTGTTAATATGAGGAGCGGCTTTGATGACCAAGGGGAGCGCACGACTCACTGAAGCCTGCGCGACACACCAAACAAATTAAACTTAAAATTATAATTCTAATTCAAACAGAATAACCTATTGTCAAGAATAATTATGGTGCGTGATTTTTTTAAACCCAAAATATTTTCTAAATAACGAAATATGAAGTTATTCGTGGAGAAGATCCGTCTGGATGACAGCAGACTGACGCTCCTAAATTATACGACAGGTCCGGACCACTCGTAAATTTTGTTCGTATCTGAAGAAAATCGTAGGATACGAAAACATTGTTGAATGCCGCAAATGATCCTAAATCACTCGTACGCACAGTTTAAGAACAAATCTGTGCGTACTAACGGTTCGTGAATGAGGGCCAATGTTTCAAAAAACAAATAGTAATTTCTTTTTTGTTGCGCAACCAAAAAATAAATTAAACCAATTCCAAAATTCTATAGGCAGTCAACAGATTTAATGAAAAGTAACTAAAATGATGAAATTACAAAAATCAAAGGATTTATTTAATACTTTACGTACATATATTCTATTCGGCCACGAAATTAACAAAATGAGAATGATCTTTTAATCCCTAAGACCACTTTTAAATCTCAAATACACGGGCGTGTCGCCACCGCATTTCTACATAAAAGGAACCCAAATAAATAAAACAAACGACTCACCGTCGAGTGGTGGACACAAAACACACAATACAATCCTCCGGCCGCGTTAATTTGGCTTGAAACAGCGGGGTTCTCTTTATTTATGAAGAGACCGAGCGCAAACAGCTAGCCATAAACATTAGCACCCGAGTTCACCTCTGACCCGGAAGATGTTAAGATGGAATAGTCCATTTTTAGTAGGGGGATACAGAAATCGACCGGTTTTTGTATTGCATTTTTAATTATCGTTTTCATCGTAGCTATAATTATTTTTAAGTTAAATGTACATTAACAAGCATGAGCAATGTTAGTGATGTAGGTGACTGGCCGGGGCGGGACGGGGCCGGGGCCCTTGCTGATTTGGGGCCCCAAGCAACGGCATCATTTGCCTATATGGTAGATCCGCGTCTGTTCACCCCTCTTCTCCCCCTCCAACCCTCCCTCCTCTCTGCTCTTTACGGCGAGGGAGCAAGGGGGAAAAAGGTAAAACAAGCAGCTACGGAGCCAGCATAAGAGCCTGTAAATAAGTTTATTCGTTTTTACTGATAGATAATTAGTTATTAGCGGTACTGCATTTTAAATAAAAATAGCACAAATTCGCTTATGAATTATAAAAGTTAGTCACTCTGCTGTTACGCTGACAAAAACGTTGGGTCCGCTGTAAGCGGATTCGCGCATTAGCGGTCCCCAGCGGTCATGTGCCCACCTTTGATAACTGGTTCCTGCTTTTTGGATGTGGCTGGTTCCTGGTCTATCAATACACAAGGAAGATGTCGGCGGCAAATCTGGACCTGGTCAGGCTGCCTGCCTTACATGATGGCTTCATGGTTCATTTCTCGAGAACCCAGACTTTTGGCAGAATGGATTACATCTCGGGGATTATTCTCAGGCACGTTCCATTGGTATGATTCCACAGACTTTTCAGAGCAGCCCAGCTGAATAAACATTCTGTCATCATTTCAGGACTCTGGATTTGTCTCTGGCCATCCTCGGCAGCACCCGAGTGTGCACAGATCTCTCCAGAGGGAACTACTGTATAAGAACTGAGTGATTTTATCTGAACTCTGCAGTGTCTCTGCATGCTGTTCTATGGCTGCTCGCTACCCTTGAGTCCCCCCCCCCCCCACCTCCGCGTAAAGTTGGCGTCATTATGTGCTTGTGTGCAAGCTTTTTTCATTACCACATTTTTGACCTTAAAGCAGAGGTAATCTTAGGATTGTTTTTTTGTCTCCAAACCCATGTGTCATTTTTCATCACTTTTATTGTCTGTCCAAGCAGATCTCACTTGTAAATGAGTCTTCGGGGCTCAATGTGACTTGTTTAAATTAAGGTCGAATGAATGAAAAAAAAAGTGAAATTGGCCAAAAGGCCCATTCACTTGGTGTAAAAAAAAATGCAGCTTGGGCCTAAACAGAGATTACAATAGGCCTTCACAGCGCTTCGCTGCTCGGGCCTAAACATTGTAGAAATGTTTTGTCTTTCATCTGAAAGACTTCTTCAGTCTGAGGTGCTGTATTCAGCTCAGTCTTATAAATGGCACCTTCTCATAGTGGATCAACCAGTTTGCTGCTGACAGCCAAAACTAGTTGCTCACATGATTAAGGACAACCATCAGCCTAACGATGGATCATGAGCAACCTGATGGTTGCTTGCGATTCACAAGTGCCTGAGTGATACTAGCAATAACAGCATTGTAAGTGGGGGACAGTTGAACCCAGAGGCCTTCACCTCTGTTTAATGATGGACGGTTTCTTTTCACAAAGATGGCCTCCTTTACTCCTCTCTCAAACCATTGTTCTTCTCTATCAAGGATGTGAACATCTTCATCCCTGAAAGAGTGACCTCTGACCTGGAGATGAGTGTAGACCACAGAGTCCTGACCTGATGATGTTGATCTTCTGTGCTGGGCCATCCTTTTGGCCAGTGGCTGTTTAGTTTCCCTGATGTAAATGGTAAATAGTAAATGGAGCTTACTTAAGGGCGAGATACACTCGAGCGTCCTCACGGTACGCCTATACGCAGCGTACGTACGCCAAGGCAAAAGCGTAGCCCCGCGTAGCCCCTCAGGGCAAGTACGCGCAAAACTATTTTTTTACTACGCGATGCGCGCATACGCGATGCACGGTGTCTCCAATAAACGGTACAGAACGTTGTGGCCGGAAATGTGTTCACATCGGACTGTTGTTGGTGAGACACACTCCAGTTCCCGCATGAAGTAAAATGGATGAGATGATCTGTGAAGAGGTGAGGAGACACAGAAATTTGTATGACACCTCCATGCGAGAGTACAAAGATCTACAAATGACCAGGAATGCATGGAACGAAGTGGCTGCGACCGTGGGAAAGGACGTTGAGTTTTGCAAAACCAGGTGGAAATACATGAGGGACAGATTTGTGCGGGCAAAGAAAAACAAGAAGGGCAGAAGTGGCGATGGGGCCGGTTCAGGTGTCCCACCGATCTATAAGATACTGTCCTGGCTGGACGACTTCATCAAAACCAAAGACGCAGAGACCAATGTGCCTGCAGTAAGTATTTTCTATTTATAAGCTAATTAATAATGTAATTAATTATCCAAAAATCGTCACACTTCATTAAAAAAAATACAATTGAATTATTAATCATACACTTCTTAAATAAGTTGTAATAAAGATTTTTTTCATCAACATTCAATCGCTCTGCATTGTGTACTTGATAGGAAATCAGCTATGGCTCCAGTGGTGTTCCTTCTCCAGCCTGTGACGTTCCTTCTCCTGTCAGCACCATGAACAACAGCTCCAACCAAAACAGCTCATCACATTTTTCATCTGAACTCCCCTCCAATTCAAGTTCCTCCAGCAATATCACACTGGCTCCAACAGAACCTGCATGCTCCAGTGAGTTTACTGCCCCACCTGCCCCTGACTTTCCTGATGAACCACCTGCCCCAAGACAGTCACCTGCCCCCAGACATTCACCTGCCCCTAGACATTCACCTGCCCCCAGACATTCACCTGCCCCAAGACATTCACCTGCCCCAAGACATTCATCTGCCCCAAGACATTCACCTGCCCCAAGACATTCACCTGCCCCAAGACATTCACCTGCCCCAAGACGGTCAGCTGCACCTCGCACCAGCACACCACCAGCGAAGCAGGGAAGGAAGAGGGGATGGGCTGCTACAGCGGACACAGAGACCGCTGCATTGGCGAACCGCCTCCAAGCAATCGATCAGGAAAAGCAAGTCGAAGACGCAGAGACACATTTCGGCGTGGTAATTGCTGACATGATGAGAACCATTCCAGAAGCAGACAGAGACGAACTTCGATTAAACATTCACCAATTGATTTTTAACTTTAACATTATGAATAACATACTTTTTCATTCTAAAAAAATAAAAATACATTTAGCATAAATAACATTAACTCAACCGTTATTTATACAAATTAATCCCACTAAGCCTCTGGGACTCATTTACCAGAGAGACCTGAGATTTAAACGAAGAGTGATGACAACAATGGACAATGACAACAACAGACAATCATAAAGGATGCGTACAAATTT
>JBBPBX010067317.1:0-19435 GCA_038048925.1 Garcialebias charrua
TCAGCTACAAATAAGAAGGAAGATGAAACGTGAAGAAATTTGTTCCTGGTTGCCTTTTTAATCAGTTCAATCAAAAATAATCTCTTCTAGAAAAATATTACCAAGCAATGTATCAAATAATAATTAAGAAAAAAAAATATTCGAAAGGAGCCACAGATATTTTAAACACTATTCTCCCTTGAACAAGAAATCCCCGTCTTTCTGTTTAGAATAAACATTTTGGATATTCGGGGGAAAAAAAGAATCTCACATTTCAGATACTTACAATTCCTCATCATAAACTTAATTTTAGATGTCCAAAAAATATTTTTATTTTTATATACAGGGTAGTTTTGGAATAAAAAAAAAAAAAAAACAATTTGAAATGTCTCAAGTAATTCTTGTAGATAGGATGAAAGAACCTTCTGGATATTTGACTAAGAAGAACTGAGTTCTGCATATCTGAAAAAAAAAAGGTCAGATCATGTATTAAATGCTGAATTAGTCACCTAAACTTTTAGAAGACTTTTACATACATTAAAATTAGTTTTCTAATACATTCTCAACTGAGGATATTTTGAAATGTAATTTTAAGCAAATAATTGTTATTTTAGAAGCTTTCATTTTATTTTTAACTTGTAAGAATTACATTTTGATTAATATAAATGCCATCACCGATATATAAAAAAAAGTACTAAGTGATAGAAGCGTGATTTGAATATTTGATACAACAACCTGCCTTACTTTTGCTCCACTGTTGATATAAAACATTGAGCGCAGATTTCCGGTGTGTTGTGTAAACCCAGGAAGCATCAGCAGCTCTTACCATCTCGTATTCGTTCTGCGAGGGCTTCTGCACTGAAACCTGCGAACACCACGTTGTGTGCCGCTCCGATACGGGCACACGCCAACATGGAGGCCACAGCCAAAGGGCAGGTGGGCATGTAGATGGTAACGCAGTCCCCCTTCTTCACGCCATGCCGCCGTAGCAGGTTTCCCACACGACAGGTCATCTCCAGTAGCTCTCTGCAAACAACATGCTGATGAAATACGGTACACCGTGTACTAAACTCAAGGCTGGCAGGCCAAATATGGCCCTTATGTGGACTAATTCCTCCAAGCTGGTGTGCAGGACTGATCAACAGTTACTGGAAACATTCAGTTGCAGTTGTTGCTGCACAGAGGGGTCACACCAGATACTGAAAGTAAAGGTTCACATACTTTTGCCACTCACAAATATGTAATATTGGATCATTTTCCCCAATAAATAAATAAGTATAATAGTTTTGGCTTGTTTAACTGGGTTCTCTTGATCTACTTTTAGGGCTTGTGTGAACATTTGATGATGTTTTAGGTCTGTGGTTCCCAACCCCTGTACTTGAGGAACACCATCCTGCGTGTTTTAGTTGTTTCCCTGCTTTGACACAACTGATTTGAATCAATGGGTGACTAACAGGCTTCTGTAGAAATTGATGATGCAATTAAATCACTGAATCAGGTGTGTTGGAGCAGGGAAACAACTAAAACATGCAGGATGGTGTTCCTCAAGGACCAGTGTTGGGGAACCCCTGTTTTAGGTCATATTTATGCAAAAATATAGAAAAGTCTAAAGCTTCACCAACTTTCAAGCATCACGGTCAGTAACAAAATGTGTGTGTATATACAGTATATACATATACTTTTTTAAATAGATTTTATAATCTTTATGTATTTTATATTTCAATTTGTCACTGATATTGTTTGATCTGTATTACACTGTATTGGTTTGTTAAGTGTTCTTGGGTGTCCTGAAAGGCGCTTTTAAAGGAGACCACATATATAGGTCTTTAAAATTTTTATGTTATGTCTGTGTGCTATCTTGACAATATTAATTCATTTTAATACACAAAATAATTCTTAGATAATCAATTATACCCTTTTTAATTCTGCCATTTTTAACTTTCGTTTTGAACGACCGGTTTCTGATACAAGTTCTGAAGTCCACGCCCTTCAACGATCTGTTTACGCCCTCTGTAACAGCCAGTATCTGTAATGTGTTGTTGTTTTAAAATTAGCTCTTTTTTTATTACTCATTTGACTTACTGTTAGTGCTAGCTTAAGATAACTTACCGAAACCCGTCTGAGCGCGCCGCAATTTGCTGCTCCTTTTAGCATGAGACCACCCGAATCCGATGCTAATGTTAGCTTGTTCCTCTTCCGGTGTTCGCCAGCTCCGCTCGTTGCACGCAGCGATTTTGGGAGTTATCGCTGTTCCAGTCAAGACAACACAAAGTTCACCAAGTGTCTCCCGTAAATTAATCCGTAAGGAGAAGGTCCTCGCTGCTGCGAGGCTGCTGCGAGGCAGCAGCGAGGCTGTACAGTTGAAGCTCCGCTCCATCCGCCAGAAGAGAGGGTCCCGTCGCCGCCGGTCCCTACGCCGGGGGTCTGCTCGTTTAATTTTTACCGGATGCGCGTTGGGAGCGATCGCAAATACACTAAAAATTGAACTAAAACATAAAAATAACAATTATACTTTATTTATAAAGCCATTAAAAAAAACACAGCTGCAACAAAGTGCTGTACACATGAAATTAAGAACATATAAACAAAAGATGAGATGAAATCATGAAAAACAACAGTCATGTGTTTAATACAGAAGTGGGTTGAGCCTAACCAGGGGTTGCTAGGTGAGGGGCTGGACTCAGGTTGGGGTGGGTTGTGGCTGCGGTTGGCTGCGGTTTGTGACGTCACAAACCGCAGGAAGTGCAAAACGAACTGTATTTTATCAAAGATAAATAAATCTACTTAGAGTAAATAAACCACTGGGTGCATTTTTTTGGCCTTAGGACTGTTTTTTTATGAAGTAAATACCCAAAGTTGAGTAAAAAAACATTAAAAAGTGAATTTTGAATATGTGGTCCCCTTTAAATAAAATGATGATTATTATTATATACATATACAGACAGACAGACAGACATATATATAGATGATATAGATAGATGGATAGATGGATGGATGGATGGATGGATGGATGGATGGATGGATGGATGGATGGATGGATGGATGGATGGACAAAAAGGCAGGTAGTCCCCGACTGACGACGGCCTCGATATACAACGTTTCGTGGTTACAACACACATCTCCATTAAAAATAAATAAATACTGTACATTTGAAATTTTTATCTTGAAGCCGATTTACGCAGTTTCCGGTTTTCCGTTTTGCTAGCTGTGGAGGCTACAGCTGTCTGTACTCTCTAAAAAAGCTAAGTCTGGTCCTCTGGACATTCAAAAAGCAAAACATAACTTGTTGGACCAAGCTGGACAGGCAGCAGCTGTGGAAAAGTAGCTGTTTTATGGACGGCGGTTTTACAACGTAAACAAATGGAGAATCCGGAGGAGGGAGGGAGGAACGGAGGAAATGGCTTCACCAGCATTCCAGAGTAGGAAATTAACTCTTTTTTTCCTTCATTATGGCTCTGAAATGTATGTGTTTTTTGATAATTATGTAGGGTACTGTGTTAGGATAGGCTACAGTCTGTATGTATAAGGTGCAGTTTGGATGTATGTTTCGAGTTACGTCGAAATTCGCTTTACGACGCCACGTAGGAACGAAACTCCATCGTAAGTTGAGGACTACCTGTATTTGAACTTATGAAGTCTGATCATAACTTTTTTGTTTTCAGGTCCTTGGGTGTCCTGAAAGGCACTTTTAAATAAAATGATTATTATTATTATTATTATAAACCGATTCCTAATTGAAGTTGAATATTTATGTATTTTTCTGTTATAATAACCTAATGAAAAAAGTCTAAATTACATTTGTCATCAAACCATGTGCTTTCTGCCTTTAATGACAGTGGAAAAACAGATTTACTGTAAATGTTATTTGGTGCAACATTCTGTAGATTTGGTCTGAAGGTGTGTTTAGTTGGCAGTGTTGCTCCAGAATATGGAGATTGTTGTGTTTGATGTAAATTGGTGGACTGAATTTCATTCATGTCTTCAACAGATATGTCATAAATTTAAGAAAACACAAAAAATATGACGTAACCAACAACAACAACAACAACAACAACAACAACAACAACAACAACAACAACAACAACAACAACAACAACAACAACAACAACAAAGCAATCACATCTACTGACTCCGAGTACTGACCTGTACGTGTACCTGACCTCTGACCCCTTCTCATCCCTCTCCCAGATCAGGGCCACCCTCTCTGGACATGTGTGCACGTGGCGGTCCAAACAATTCACTGCGCGTGCACACAAACACAAACAGAGATGTCACTCATTGTCCCGCTCATCATAACGTGATGCGAACAGGGTACTGTTTGCTCTACAGCGAGTGATTAGTAGGGGTGCAGGAAAAAAATCAATTTTTTAAAGAATCTAGTTAGTCCTGGCGATTCAGAATCGATTCTAAAAGCCCCAAAATCAATCCCCCCCCCCCATTAAATCCCAAAAGATAAAGAAAAGAAAATCATATTGCATAGTATATGAAAGAATACATAAAATGAAAGGTGGCAGAAAGAAGAAGAAATCTTATTTCAACTGCCCCTTTTTTCAAAAACTAAACAAGTTCAAACAATCAATTCAAACAATAATCTTCTATAAGTAACAGGGCAAAAAAGTTAACCTAATACCGGTTACCTTTAAGTTACAGAATTTAATGCATTCCTGTATTATTTGTTCCTATTTTTGGTATAAATATCAAACGATGCAAAAAAGTTGATACAATAAGGAACCTAAAATTATTGTTTTAAATAAATGTTCTATTTGTTTATCTCTAAAAAACCTAAGTCTGGTCCTCTGGACATTCACAAAACATTAACAAAGCAAAAAAAAAAATGTAGAAACGTTTCGTCTTTCGTCCGAAAGACTTCCTCAGTCTGAGAAGCTGTATCAGCTCAGTCTTATGCCGGGTACCCACCAAATGCGTTTTGCGCCGCCGAAGCAGCCACTTTACATTGAAACTCTATGTGGAGGCGCGGCCAGGGGCGGCGCGTCTTGACCAGTTCAAGCAACGCGGCAGTTCTTTCCCACGCACGCGCACGTCCAAAGCAGACGAGGCGTCGAGCAGCCAAAGTTCATTCATTTGAACTTTGGCTGCTCGACGCGTCGCAGCAACCAATCGGGAGAGCCTCTGCTATGTGATGACGCAACAACGACGGGACTGTTTTTGGACTTTTTAAACTTACCCCAACGAGCCTCCATGAAGAAACCAGCCTCCGGTAAGAAACTTGGCATTTTTACAGTTGCCGCTGTCCGCTCGAGCGTACGATCACCCCAAACATAAAAAAACGTTTTAATCTCAACAAAGACCTTCGGAGCTGCAGTTCGGCTCGTAGAAAACCCACTCAAGTACTAACGAGGCTCACGTACAGCTGATTTTATCTGCCAGAATATTTATCTGTACAGAAAACAAAACAAATCTGACCGGGAAGGGAGCCAGACGCTGCTCCCACTGCGCGTCTGCAGACGCGTTCGAAGTGAACAGACATCTGTTGACGAGCAGCAAACACGGTGCGTTGGGAGCGTTTTGATGGGTTCGGTGAGAACCCGGCATTATAAATAGCACCCTCTCACAGTGTGAGAGGGTGCTATAACAAGACTGAGCTGAATACAGCTTCTCAGACTGAGGAAGTCTTTTGGACGAAAGACGAAACGTTTCTACAATTTTTTTTTGCTTTGTTTTGTTTTTTGAATGTCCAGAGGACCAGACTTAGCTTTTTAGATTTTTCTACCTGGATTATTGAGCATGCATCAGGGTATTCTATTTGTTTACATTGTTCTTTAATGTTTTCAGTTTAAAATTATTGTTTTAAATAAATGTTCCATTTGTTTACATTGTTGTTTATTCTTTTCAGCTTGTCAGTTACAAAACTGAAACTAAATTTATGACCATTTTAATAGAAAAATCGTTTCTGAATTTTAAAAAAATCGCTTCTGAATCGAAAAATCGATTTTGACTCGAATCGTGACACCGAAAATCGGAATCGAATCGATTCTCCAGACACTGAGAGATTAGCCGGCATGATGATGCATTCACTGTTCCATAAAAAGTGCGCCAAACGCACTTCCTTATTTATGGTTTCTGTTCAGCTTTTCAGATAAATCTCACCGGACACGTTCAGCTTCCCTCCCTCAAACCACTCGATCCTGCCTCGGCTCAGGTCGCAGTCCTGCACCCTGTGGAAGGGTCGGATCCAGTCCAGCCTCCCGCGGGCCACGGCGGCCCAGAAGCGGTCGCTGTCGGAGACCGAGAAGTCCCGCAGCGCGTCGCGGCCCGACACCCCCTGAAAGGCCGCAGCCTCCGGCATGAACGCCGCGGAGTTCCAGCTGCTTCTCCGGCGCGGAACATCCAGACATGGAGACGAGAAGAAGCCCGGAGTGAAGGCGGCAGCCGCGGCCCGCAGGGTGCATCTGCAGCGGGGGAGCCGCATAGCGAAGGCACTCAGTGTGAAGCTCTGCACAATGTCCGCCACACTTTAAACAGATGCGTGACGAGATTTTGGAAATCCTGCGCTTTCGTTTCTTCTGTTGGTGGTGCAGAAAACTTGGAAAGTCCTGAGAGGACGGACTTGAAGAGTGATGATGCGTTTAAGGGCGGTCTCAAACCAAACCTTTTCCTGCCTCTACACCACTTTTGAGACGTGGAGCATTTCTCGATCTCTAATCTGTAATTTCTTTGTGTTTTGCTCACAAGAACCCAAACTGTATTTTAAAGCTTCTCACTGCAAACAGAGGCGGTCCTAGCCTGTTTGATGCCCTGAGCGAGCAACCCCCCCTCAATTTCTCGGAACAACTGCTGTCCATAAGGAAGTTCTGAAACTTTTTTTTGAATAAGACTGCACTTCAAGAAATTAAATTACACAACGGTCATGTCTTACTCTTGTTTCATTAAGTTAATCTACACCATTACTTTTCAAACAAGAAATACAGATTAAACTACACAACAGCCAAACACTTGTTCAAATGTTTGCTAAATGTTATTCGACCCCCACCCACTTCACACACACACAGTACACACACACACCAGAAGATTCCTGCTGGGGGAAGGTAGACTAGAGACAAATGGGTGTTCATCCTCAGGATCAGACAGTGTGTAGAGACATATTTGTGTCTGAGGAGGTGGATTGTTCCTCTTCCTGCAGCTCCAGAACCATTGCTGAAGAGGTCTGTGTGGCTGAGGACGAGGGTGGCTTCTCATCTTGGCCTGTGGCAGAGGGGTGCCCCAACATAAGTGCTCTAAATTTGCATTAATATACCATACATAAAAACTCTTGACACATCATACATCATTTGTATCATTATCAAACATTCATAATTATATGCCTCAATGATTACAGGCCTGGGCTATTCAACTGGCAGCCCGTGGGTGACTTCAGTCCAATCCACCAATAAGTTCATCTAAAAAAATATGTACAGTATATATATATATGGTAAATGGAGCTTATTTATATAGCGCTTTCCAACCCCCTATGAGGGGCCCCAAAGCGCTTTACAATACCAACCATCCACCCATTCATACACCGGTAGCGGCAGACTGCCATGCAAGGCGCCATCCAGTCCTACCGGGAGCAACTTGGGGTTAAGTGTCTTGCCCAGGAACACATGGATTTTTTTATTTAAAATACAGATTTTAGCACCTGTGTGCAGCCCACAGCTGTGGGGGAAACTTCCTCCTGCAGCTGATCAGCTGATCTCTGCACAGATAGGAGAAGTTATTAATAAGTTATTAATAAAAATCTCAAAGTGCTACAAATTGCTTTATTACAATTTGTAGCACTTTGAGATTTTTATTAATGAAAAGTGCATTATAAATGGAATTCATTATTATTATTATTAAGTGGGCGTGGCCGAGAGTGCAGGAGGCAGGGAGCTAAAATTATGACATCCTGTGCTCTTGTAGAGCGTTTAGAGTTTAGAAACATGGTGGCGCAACTGGTAGAGCTGCTGCCTCTCAGCGAGCCTGGTTCAAATGATGATGATGATGATGATGATGAATTCAATTTATAACGCGCTTTTCATTAGTGAAAATCTCGCTCCGGGGGGCTTTCTGGTTTGAGTTTGCATGTTCTCTCCGTGCATGTATGGATTTTCTCCGGGTACTCCGGTTTCCTCCCACAGACCATGCGTGTTAGACTGATCCATGTCATGCCGCTCTTGATGAGATATCGCCCTGGGCTGCTACCTGCATTACCCATATCAGAAACTACCACTGACCCAGAATTTCATCAAATGAAGCTGTTTGAAAGAGGTAAGTGCAGTAGTTTGCCGGATATATTGATGTAAAACCGAAATGCAGGTATGCACTCAGTGTAAACAAAGCACTCATCAGTGGAGGCGGTAAATCCGGTAAACCTACTGACTCGGGTTAATCTGAGTTACTAAAGTGATCCGGTTCACTTGGGTCACTTGAGTCGGTCACAC
Source organism: Garcialebias charrua (assembly GCA_038048925.1). Classification (NCBI taxonomy): domain Eukaryota; kingdom Metazoa; phylum Chordata; class Actinopteri; order Cyprinodontiformes; family Rivulidae; genus Garcialebias; species Garcialebias charrua. Next base: position 8,400 of record JBBPBX010067317.1, read on the forward strand.
AGCACCCCCATCCGCATTTGCATGATTCAGAAATGCTAATTTTACAATTCCACTCACCAATAATTGAATAAACAACCTACAAATGATGGAACCAAAATGTGCAAATCAGATATAAGTTAATCAAAATGTTAACTTGTGTAAAATGTATGTTATGTTTTAAACATGTAAACATTTACATACAGCTCATCTGAGTCTGGTTTCTGGGGATTCAGCCATTTTGCTGTCCGGTTCGCCAACCTGTGGACTGTGGACTCTGCCAGAAGACCTGTAGGCTCTGGTTTAATCGAGACCTTGGACTTGTGAATTACTTGATTCAGTGAGAGGGTTTTTGATCATTAACCTGGGTAAGTCTGGAACCGACCAGCTCAGAATCTGCCAAAGCTCACTTGCACTCTTGAGTCACGGGACTGACCTGTTTCACTTTGGCTGTTTTCATAGGTAAACTAATGCACATGGTCGTTGGTATCCTGTCGCTTGCAACATGTTGATTTAAGGACACATTAAAGAATGATATGATAAAACCACCGTGTACATTTTATTTTGGATATTTTTTCATGAGCAAGTAACTTTAAGCTACCGTATCTCGATCGTTAATTCTTCAGACTTTTTGAGTCTTTGAAAGTTTCTTTCTCAGTTCAGTCCCTACCTAGCCTGGCCCTCGCCATTCCTGCACAGCTCCGCTCAATTCTCATTTCCCTTCACTGCACAGTCTGGGACTTCACCCACCCACAAGGATTTCTCCGGTAGATTTTTGTTCGGACCAATCAGAGAACAGAAGGGGTGGAGTTTTGGACCCTAACCCACGCCCCCACCAGTCCCAGCGCGCAGAGCCCTATAAAAGGGCTCTGCCAGCGCTCAGTCAGCGAGCAGCGGCATGTTCTCATTCAAAGCGATGCAAAGCGATGCAGGATTGTTTTATATGTGACACAAATTTATTAATTTCCCCTTCTTAATCCCTTATCTGGAGTTTTCTTTTGTTTTGTTTTTTCCCAAAAGTTAAGTAATCGCTCCCTCGTCCTCCTTCTCCTCCACCCTCCTGCTGAGTAAAATGAACACGGAAATGCCTCAGGTTGTCACGAGAATTAAACTCGGGTTTTAGTTGCTGACCGAGTCCCATCAGATTTTCTGGTGTTTTGGTGAGCTGGACCAGCGATCCATGGTTTGATTTTATTGTATTAAAACGTTTTATAACATATAAACACTGAGTTTGCGCAGCGAGAGAAACGCTGCAAGAGGCGGAGCAGCTGTCAGTCAAGTTCACCAGAGCACGGGGGGTGGCTCTGAGGGGAGGGAGCAGAATGCTTTCCCTGTTCAAAATATCCAATGGTTTTGTTCCTAAGCAGAGGCCACGCCTCCAGCAAGAAACGTTTTTCAATAGGAAAAGTCCAGACCCTAGTACGAAGCGAAGTGAAGGACAAGGGTCTGGTTTAAACCAGGCTAGTCCCTACCAGACTTGACATTCAGATATTTTTCTGCTGTGACAAGTTTCTTTTAGACCAGACACTACTTTTTATGAACTTTCCATATGTTTTCAGCATAAACTGCACTGTAGACGCTGCTGTGGTACGAGAGCGGAACAGAGAATGAGAGAAAAACTAAAGTCCAAATGAATAAAACCTTTAAAGAGCTTCATAAAACCTGTAGAACAATCAAGACCACTTTAATTGGGGACAAGAAAGTCTGACTCTGGAAGCAAAGTATAAAGAAGTCCTCGACCAAAACATGGTTGATAAGAATATAATCTGGTCATAAAGTCATTTATGAGTGTTTGGTGGAAGTCTGTGAAATGTTTTTTAAGTCTTTTGTACATTTGATCAAAAGCAGAAATCATGTTGTTCTATGAAGCAAACACTTGTCTATTTATAGTTCAAGCGCACGTGGCAGCCGTTACTTTATCTGCACGTCTCAAACGTTGACTCGGGGCGGGCGTGACGACTACCCTGCTGAGATAAACAACTGAATGGCCTTGGCTGTCCAGGTGTGTGAACTGCAAAATGTGGCCTCTGCCACACTTAATGTTTGGACTGTGTTTATGAGAAATACAATTTTTCATTGCAAATAAAATAAAGTTAATGTTCAAGCAGGATGCCTGTTTGTATTTGATAGTTTGAACATTTATGCCCAAAGATAAGACAGTCAGACTGCTGTAGCTTTCACCATCACCATCAGCGTCTGTTGTAGAGCTACAATCATTTGTGTGCTCAACCATCAAACTGATCTGGAAACACTTTTGACAGAGCAGAATAATTGGAAAACAATCTTGAATAACCCAGATTTACCTCAGTCCATGTGCACTTTTGTAGAATATGTGTGCTTTTAAGATTCCAGTACCATGCCGCTGTAATACAATGTGACAAACTGGTAATGTATCTGTTATGTACCCTGGAGGTGAGACAGTTTTAAAAACATTGTTTTGTTTGGGTTGGCTGCAGTCTGCTAAACAAACAGCAGCAACCTACTGCAGCACTTTTTTTTACTCACCCTAATCAGGCTTGATTAACTCAGCTGAAACACTTGTTGTTTCTCTGCCTTTTAAAAGTCTGAGGCTGAGCACTGAAGAGCACGGAGGTTTGATGCATAAAACAGAGGTTTGCTGTATGAAAGGGAGAAGCTGAGCTGAGCTTCTCTGGAGTTATCTGTGAAACAGATTGTGGGACCAGGGATGTTCTCCGTCCACCCTGGTTATGTGGTGAGTACTAAGAATGGAGTTATGTTGGAGCTCTGTTAGGAGCTCGTGTGACCTCTAGTCAAGCTAAGAGGTGAGGACTCTGATTTAACTCAGAGTGTGTGTGTGGAGGCTTGATACAACAGGGTTTGTTAATCAAGTAGAAGCTGGTGTGGAAAGATCACCAGATGTCAGCTGAAGTTCATTTTGAAACATGCTGAAAATACACTTTAAGGTAAAACTGAGTGTTGAGTGACAGCCATGGTCCTGTGTGGTGTACAGACATTGGAAGAGCTCCACCCTCCTTGTTTGTTTGTGGGTTTGCTCCTGGGGGAGTAGTAGTTAAGCTGTTTGAGCTCCTAAAGTGACTCTATTTTAGAGTTCTGTGTAGGTTGAAGCACCTTAAGTGCTAGTTGAAACTTTGGCCTAGACTTAGAGGTGTGGACCTGTGCCACTGAGGCCTGTTTGAGTTAAATTTTGGAGACACTGAGGGCAGTGTCTGTACAGTTGTCCAGTAGGGGGGACAGCTGGGGTTAACAGACAAGGACGCTCCGGGCCTGGTGGGAGAAGCCTTGGAGGACCTTGCCAGCCTGAAGTGCTTTATTTTTGGTTCAATAAAATTTTGTTTTATTCTTCTGTGTCCTGCGTCCACTTTGTATGTTTTGGTCCTAACGGGTCATAACATATAAAATGGGGGCTCGTCCGGGATATGAATGAACAAGCTTGTTTGGGAGTTGTCCGGGATATGAATGAACGAGCTAGTTTGGGATTTGTGCTGGATGGGAATGAACGAGCTGTTTAGGTTAGTTTAGTTGTGATTCAGTAGTTGTGCTGGATTCGAATGAATGAGCTTGTTTTAATTAGGATCAGTTACATTAGGATTGCTCCTGGCTGTGTTCTGTGCATCTGCTGTGCATGTTTGTGGTGGTCTGTTTTTGAACAGACATTGTTTGAGCTTTGGTGCCTAAATATTTATTGGGGGCTCTAGTTTAGTTAAAACACAGTGTTTGCGACATGCAGTTTTACATATAGCTTTGTGCTATGTTTCTGTGTGTTCTGTGCGGTGCACAGCTGATGTATCTATGGTGCTTGCTTAGTTGGTTGGACAGTTATGCTGTTCACATTTATTGGGGACTTGTCAAATAGTCCTGTAAAGTTTGTTACCCCATCTAAAAAATCTAAGTCTGGTCCTTTGGACATTCAAAAAACAAAACAAAACAAAGCAAAAAAAATTGTAGAAACCTTTCGTCTTTCGTCCGAAGACTAAGTCTGGTCTAAGACTTAGAGCTGGACCAGACTTAGCTTTTTTAGAAATTTCTACCTGGATTATTGAGCATGCATCAGGGTATTTGTTACCCCATATTTTGTTGAGGACTTGACTTCAGCAGTTGGAAGTTGGCTGAAGCTTCTCTTTTGTGCTGATTGCACTAAGTACTGTCAGGTGTGTGTGCTGCTGCTGCTGCTTGTGATATGTTCAGGCGCAGTAGGGAATTTGTGTTTTGGTTCACTGTGGTCTGTGTGCAGAACATTTTGGTGGTGAACTGTTTGGGTAAGCTGTTAAAAAAACAGTAAACAGTTTTTGCTCAAAAACATGGCATTTAATTTAAAGGGGACCACAGATTCAAAATTCACTTTTTAATGTTTTTTTTACTAAACTTTGGGTATTTACTTCATAAAAAAACAGTCCTAAGGCCAAAAAAATGCACCCAGTGGTTTATTTACTCTAAGTAGATTTATTTATTTTTGATAAATACACCTGGATTCACACTTCCTGCGGTTATTGACGTCACAACCCGCAGCCAATCACCTCAAACCTGAGTCCAGCCCCTCACCTAGCAACCCCTGGTTAGGCTCAACCCACTTCTGTATTAAACACATGACTGTTGTTTTTCATGATTTCATCTCATCTTTTGTTTATATGTTCTTAATTTCATGTGTACAGCACTTTGTTGCAGCTGTGTTTTTTTAAATGGCTTTATAAATAAAGTATAATTGTTATTTTTATGTTTTAGTTCAATTTTTAGTGTATTTGCGATCGCTCCCAACGCGCAGCCGGCAAAAATTAAACGAGCGGACTCCCGGCATAGGGACCGGCGGCAACGGGACACTGCTTCTGGCGGATGGAGCGGAGCTTCAATTGTACAGCCTCGTTGCAGCGTCCCAGCAGCCTCACAGCAGCGAGGACCTTCTCCTTATGGATTAATTTACGGGAGACACTTGGTGAACTTTGTGTTGTCTTGACTGGAACAGCGATAACTCCCAAAATCGCCGCGTGCAACGAGCGGAGCTGGCAAATACCGGAAGAGGAACAAGCTAACATTAGCATCGGATTCGGGAGGTCTAATGCTAAAAGGAGCAGCACATTGCGGCGCGCTCAGACGGGTTTCGGTAAGTTATCTTAAGTTAACACTAACAGTAAGTCAAATGAGTAATAAAAAAAGAGCTAATTTTAAAACAACAACACATTACAGATACTGGCTGTTACAGAGGGCGTAAACAGATCTTTGAAGGGCGTGGACTTCAGAACTTCTATCAGAACCGGTCGTTCAAAACGAAAGTTAAAAATGGCAGAATTAAAAAGGGTATAATTGATTATCTAATAATTATTTTGTGCATTAAATTGAAGGAATAGGGTCTGGATATCACACAGAAATACCATAAAAATTTAAAAAACACATCTGAGGTCCCCTTTAAGGAAATTTATTGAACAACCCACAGTGCAGGTCTTTGCAGACTGCACAAATGAACAGAAGCTGAGTGTAGCTAACCATTTTAACATTGACATTAGAAAATATGCTGATGATGAATGGTTGGGGTGTACAATACTTTATGAATTAAATCAGCTTAGGATTCTTCCTGAGATAAATGAGCGAGTGCGTTTCAGAGAAAAGGAGCAGGAAGATGAAAGATGGATAGCACTTAAGGCTGGTTTATACTTCTTGTCGCACGTCTTTTACCCCCCGTTGAGTGAAAAAAGTTGTGCAACTTCCGTCTGCACTCCCGTTGCGATCCCCCGGTGACAGCCGTCCTATACATTGCCCCCAGTCAGCACTGCGAGACGCGGAGGATGCGGCTCGGAACGTGTGATTGGTTCAAAGTTTGTGGGCGTTTTTTGTTTGGATGTCAATATATGGTGTATCACACCGCTACCCGCTACTCTTCCAGAAGCCGGTTTTTGTTTTTGCTTTGACATGGATAGTTTTGAAGAGAAACTCGCCGAGGCGGTCCGGAGCGGGGATCCTGGCGGGACCAATCCAGTTCCTCCGTTATACCTGTCTTTGCAGTGGCTGGACACATACATTAAACACCGGGGGACGACTACAAACATTACAACAGCCGACATAACGGACTCACAAATCGAGGTAATGGAGCCTATCATTATATTAAATCCGTTTGTCCTGATAAAACATGCAGTGGGAGTGCGCGTGACATATGCAGTGGGAGGGAAGAGGGAGAGATTACTATAATGTATCCCCCACGTTTTTCCAAGTATAAACACTCAATGCGGTCGGTGACACACACGCAGTTACGTCATCGCTGGGCCACAGCCGCACGTCTTGCATGAAGTATAAACAAAGCTTAAGGAGAAAGGAGCTCGAAGAGAAAAAGCTTGTTCTGGAGCAGGATCAAGTTACTTTTAAAGAAACCGAATGAATGACAGCTTAAACATCAATTGTTTTTACAAGATCAGGAACAAGAACAACAAAGACTTCAAGCTGCTATGGAAGAGAAGAGGCGTCTTTTGGAGCAATAAATACAGGAGTTGCTGAGAGAGTTTGAGAAAGAAAGATTGGAGTCACAGAGAGAATTAAAGCTCCATGCTGAACAACTGAAAAGTCAACATTCATGTTCCATTGCTTCTCACTCAAAGGTAACATCATTCTCAGAGCCTTGCATTCAAGCAGGTGAGCCTCTCACACTCCAAACAGAAGATGACATCGATTTGGGTGACAGTTTCTTCTTATTTCATGTAACTGAACTTGGAACTAAACATGAAACTGAACCTGAACAAATCCCAGTTAAATCTGATGGGGATTTAAAAAACTCAGATGAGCTACATGAACATTACCAAACATTTCCTGTAAAAATGGAAGTGAGGGTAAATGAAGCAGATGAAACAAAATTGTCGCTGTCTAAACAAAAGCTGGTTGATCTTCAGAGGGAAGAAGACATTGACATGGGGGATAGTCTTCATCTGCTGTTTAAAACTGAACATCTCCTAGTTCAGTCAAGAGAGGACCTGAAGAACTCAGAGGAAGTGGATCCACACGTGACTATTCTTCCTGTTCCACTATGTCCAGTTTCAGCAAATACTGAAAAAAATGAAAGAACGATGGTGGATGATATGGAAACGTCGCCTCAACTAGACGCTGAAGATGACTCTGTGGAAGAGGACTCGTTCCTGACTGTACCTCATGAGCTGTTGACACTTCATGTTGATCACAAAACCTTGTCTAACACTCTCTATGTTTTCAGAGTTGCTGAGAGAACAACTGTTACTCCTGACCAGAAAGTGACATCACGACTGAACGGAAAGAGCTGTCCAGTACTAACCAGTGCTGGTACGGAGGAGAACAATTCCTCCCTGTTTGCAAATAAAAATCAACTCTCTTCGTCCCTGACTGACCTCATCAGACACGATTTTAGGGTTTCTCAAGCAAAACAAAAGCTTGTCAGATTAATGTCAGATCATAGACGCCTTTTTGGTTTTAAAACTTTTTGAGTGTGACTGTAAAATTTGTTAGTGGTTTGATGGACTAGTTTTTAATTTTTTCAATCCATTTAGATGATGTGACTGCTACGTTTTTAACCTCTAAGGTCCTGTTTTTTTGTATGGGTGAATGTGTGATGTTTCTCCTGACATACACATTACCCCCATACAAAATAACTTGCGGTGGGGGTGTTATGTACCCTGGAGGTGAGACAGTTTTAAAAACATCATTGTTTTGTTTGGGTGGCTGCAGTCTGCTAAACAAACAGCAGCAACCTACTGCAGCACTTTTTTTTACTCAGCCTAATCAGGCTTGATTAACTCAGCTGAAACACTTGTTGTTTCTTTGCCTTTTAAAAGTCTGAGGGTGAGCACTGAAGAGCACGGAGGTTTGATGCATAAAACAGGGGTTTGCTGCATGAAAGGGAGAAGCTGAGCTGAGCTTCTCTGGAGTTATCTGTGAAACAGATTGTGGGACCAGGGATGTTCTACGTCCACCCTGGTTATGTGGTGAGTACTCCCAAGAAGGGAGTTGTGTTAGAGCTCTGTTAGGAGCTTGTGTGACCTCTAGTCAAGCTAAGAGGTGAGGACTCTGATTTAACTCAGAGTGTATATGTGTGGAGGCTTGATACAACAGGGTTTGTTAATCAAGTAGAAGCTGGTGTGGAAAGACAAATGTCAGCTGAAGTTCATTTTGAAACATGTTGAAGATACACTTTAAGGTAAAACTGAGTGTTGAGTGACAGCCGCGGTACTGTGTGGTGTACAGACATTATGAGAGCTCCACCCTCCTTGTTTGTTCGTGGGTTTGCTCCTGGGGGTGTGGTAGTTGAGCTGTTTGAGCTCCTAAAGTTACTCTATTTTAGAGTTCTGTGTAGGTTGAAGCACCTTAAGTGCTAGTTGAAACTTTGGCCTAGACTTAGAGGTGTGGGCCTGTGCCACTGAGGCCTGTTTGAGTTAAAATTTGGAGACACTGAGGGCAGTGTCTGTACAGTTGTCTAGGAGGGGAGACAGCTGGGGTTAACAGCGAGGGGACTGTTATTTTTTTATTTTTTATTTTTAGTTGTACTTTTGACTGCCGAGTGTTGGTAGTCCAGTTTTCGTATTTTGTTTGTTTAGGGACTTTTTGGTAAGGTAGACCGTCACCTGTGGAGACACGATGGCCCTGTACAGGGTTGGGTTTGCCTGGGTGGCGTTTTATTCTTTTTGGCCAGACTCACCGGTCCACCATTTCTTTGTACTTTTTATTATTTAGTTTTTCCTTTGGACGCTGAGCCAGACGAGGACGCTCCAGGCCTGGTGGGAGAAGTCTGGGAGGACCTTGCCAGCCTGAAATATTTTATTTTAGGTTCAATAAAATTTAGTTTAATTGGTCGGATCTGGGGAGTGGGTGAGTGGCTTGTCCTGTTCGGGTGGCCCTGGGGACCCTGGGCTCGGGGTCCTTCTTGGGGTCTTGGGCTATGATCACCCCTTCGTCTGCCTCAGGCCTTGTGGGGGCGGATTTCTGATGCTTCACGGTCGCTACAGAATGTTCTATTCGAGAAACCTTATTCACTTATGCATGCTCACAACCACACACAAATGGATGCAGGGATGTATATGTAGATATCATATGCGGAACCTTATTCACTTATGCATGCTCACAACCACACACAAATGGATGCAGGGATGTATATGTAGATATCATATGCAGATATGTAGATGGGTATGTGACTGAATATGAATGTATATGTATGTATACTGTATATATATTTGTAGGTATGGGTATGTTTATTTATGGAAATCTACTGCAAGGTCATGAATATTATTAGTCTTTATGCATGTGTGTTTCGTTGCTGTGTTCTGTCATGTACTTTGCAGGATTGCAGACGGAGGTTGGGTGTGTTTGCCTTGTGCTCTTTTTGTGGATAATTGTTGTGTTTTGTTGTCTCACTTTCTATCTTTCCTTTCTCTCTATAAAAAAATAAAAATAAAAAATTCATATCGGTGTGAGAGGATGGCTGTAAGGTGAGAAGGGAGGCCATCTATAAAAGGGAAAAAAAATTGTTTAATTCTTTTCTGTGTCCTGCGTCCACTTTGTATGTTTTGGTCCTAACGGATCGTAACAATCAATAATGAGAATGAGCTTACATGTGGCTCAGTCAGGCATTTCTGCTGAACTGAATTTATCATCAGAAAGAATGAACATGTTCGATATGCATCATCTAGGAAACATCAATCATCTTTACCTGCTTCTTCCTTCTCAGGTCACAGAGGTCACTGGTGCCTGTATCCAGTCACTGCAAGAGAGGCAGGGGACACCCTGGACAGGTCGACTCCAGTCCATCACAGGGACACATAGAGACAAACGACCATTCACTCTCTCGCTCACACCTAGGGACAATTTAGAGTCACCAATCATGCATGTTTTTGGTCTGTGGGAAGAAAGCGGAATACCTGGAGGAAACCCACGCATGCATGGCGAGAACATGCAAACTCCACCCAGAAAGGCCCACTGACCGGGATTCGAACCAGGGACCTGCTCGCTGAGAGGCAGCAGCTCTACCAGTTGTGCCACCGTGCTTTTGTGCTTTTTTTTTCTTTAGATGTTTTTAACATCTAAAAACAAATATTTGTTTGCTCTACGTTATAATTAAGATGTGTCTCAGTTGAACTTTTCCTTAATAAATGCACTATGATGGTCAAATCAGCTGCAGTTAACCTGAGTGATGCAGCGAAATGCAGCTGATTTGATGTTTGCTCCAGGAGTTCCAAAGCGAGATGAAGGTGGTTGTATGGCAAGCGTGTCTCATTAATAGCCATTTTTACCTATTAAAGCACACTATGTAACTTTGTAGTGCAGTCTAACTTTTCTAACAATATATTTGTAACATATTTTTTCACTCTGTCACTATCTACTGACAGACTGGTGTTAGACAAAGTAATCTCTGAAAAAAACTATACAGTAGTCCCCTTGCTTCTCTATCAGCATTTATAAAAACACTAAAAACACAGAGTGACCCGCCGTTAACCAGCCAATAAAAACAGAGTTTGTAACCAGCCAATAAAAACAGAGCTTGAATTTGAATTTCAGCAGAGCAAGGGGGGCAGAGCAGGTATGCTAATTTATGAAGAAAAAAAACTGACTTTGACGGCGGAAAATACAGTATTTGGCATAGCTGGGTTATCAGTGGACTTAAAGGGGTGAAGTTTTCAACCTAAAATATGGGTTGAAATTACAAATTTGTGTAATTAAATGCCTAAAAAGTTGAATTAAGAAGAAGAAACCAAAGTCTGCCTCATTAGTTACAACTTGGATCCATAAAGGGAGCTTGCACTAATCAACTTTAGCAAACACAAAAATGGGACCTGCTCAGTCATTTTTTTTTTTACAGAAACTGAGCTAAAACCTGATGTGACAGAGTCGTCTCTAACAAACTAAAAAGTGCTGGTTGTTTTCATAACTCAGTTGTTGCTGGGTCATAGGTTGGATTGGTTTGTCCAAAAGTTCTAACCCAGTTGAATTGATGAGCCAGGACATTCTTACCAGACCACCATTTTAAGTAAGACATTGACCAAATCAGCCTGAAAGGTAAGACTGTAAAAAGAACTTGTAAGAAAGTGTTTCATTTGGTTGACTTGCTTAACTAGACAGTGAGTTGGGGTTCTTAAAAGCTGATG
>JBBPBX010067319.1:0-19435 GCA_038048925.1 Garcialebias charrua
TTTGTCTCGTCCCTCACCTAGGACCTGTCTGCCTTGGGTGACCCTACTAGGGGCATAAAGCCCCTGACAGCATAGCTCCTAGGATCATTGGGACACTCAAACCCCTCCACCACGGTAAGGTGGCAGCCCAATAACATAATAATCAACAATAATATTTATTTAAATGGCATGTATTTTATTTAGTAGTCTTAATACTACTATTAATCAGTACAATAGTGACACTCATTACTCTTATTAAAAAATTTAATGTGTTCAATCTGCAGTACAATAGACGACAAATAATGACAAGTGGCAAAATGAGAATTTTGCAAAATAGGACCCCTCTAAATATGGTTTAAATCTCAGTTTGGCTTGTATTCATAGATTGCTGTGGTCAGTGTCACTGATAATCTGGTACACACCTTCCCAAAATCTTAAAGCTTGAAAAGAAAACAGTTTTCAAGGAGAAGAAATACTTTTTTGAGACTGAGAGCTACTTCAGTGGGACCAAGAGGCACAAAGGTCCACTTGTTCATTCCAAACAAATTTGCATGGTTCAACTTTAATTATAGTATAAATAATAATACATTTACATACATGTGAATATATGACTGCCTGATCACATCTGATCTGGTCTGTATTATTAAAGACTCCACACAATGATCAATCAGTCAATCAATCAGCTTTATTTATATAGCACATTTTAAAAACCGCAGGGTTAGCCTAAGTGCTGTACAGTAAAACAAAAGATAGCTAACTAAAACGATTAAAAAAACAAAACAAAAGCAGCATACAAAAAAAAATACATATACCAGTCTCACTGCAGGTGGGTTAAAATGCCATAAAAGAACAAGATCACGTGTTAAAAGCCAAGGTATAAAAGTGTGTTTTGATGATTAATGATTTAGCTTGGTAAATATGATCAATTATTATTGATAATTACTAGTAGTGATTAGAACTCTCAATCAAGAACTTGAGTCCTCAGTTTGAATAATTTTTTGGCTCTTCTGTGCAAATGTAAATTGTTCTTAGATTTGACTGGGAGTGTGGATGGTTGTTTGTCTCTTTGTCTGTCTCTGTGATGGACTGGAGACCTGTCCTGGGTGTCCCCTGCCTTCACCCAAAAGCAGCTGAGATTGGTTCCAGTCCTAAACAAGGGGACATAATGGATTACTTAACTGATATTTAAACATAAACACTATTTCTTTTATGTTAAACTCAATCTGTAACATTTGAAATTCGTTGTATTTTATAAATATTTTATTAACTGTTTTGTAGAAATGAACACGTTTGTAACATTCATTCAAAATATGCCTTAACAAATTTGTGGCATTTTTTAAGAACCTATTAAGAATAAAATCTTCCAGTTGCAGATACAAAATATCAATAATGTAATATAATACAGTGACATTTTTTAATTAATCATGTGACATAAGTATTGATCCTCAACATTTTTTATAATAATAATTTATTTATAAAGCCCTTAAAACAACCACAGCTGCAACAAAGTGCTACACATATAAAATCATTTTAACTAATCATCACATCTTCTCTACTCTTTTTAAATTAATTATCTTTCACATATTTTATCATTACTTCTTTCAAGAGCTCCACACCTGAAAATATGATGAATGTGAATCCATCCTGCTCAAAGCTGCGCCAAGATTCTTCTGTCTGTTGCAGCCACCAGGGAGCTAGTTAGCATTGAAGCTAGCGTGTTAGCTGATGAAGTGTCGCTCCTCGTTGCGTTTTGCTGTTGCTACAGCCACTAATGAGACACAGACACACTTGTCTTTCAACACTGTGAAAGACCTTTTCCTCCCAGTCACTGTCACCTATGTTTTAAGTAGCTACTTACTGGAAGTTAGTACTTTGTGCAGCAGCTCACTCCCCACCAGCGGCTCCGCGAGCCTGTGACCTCCGCTGCTGTTGTTGTTCCTTGTAAACATTGGACTAAACCATTTGCCAACAGAGAAGGGGGGGTGGGCAAAATTTCCTTCTTTTTTTTTAGAATAATGGCGGATTTCTCTCTTTTTTTGCCTTTTTATATTTATATTGTTTAAAGACACGATTTCCTTTATTGAATTATTGGGGGGGACAGATCTATATTTCCCCAAGATTGGGGGGGTCCGGACCCCCCCGACCCCCCCAGGATCTACGCCTATGTGCTCAGCTCTCTGAAGGTTTCAGGTTCAGGTTCTGGACTCTGACTGGGCCGTTGATTTGATTTGATTTGATGTTTATTCATTCATTTTAAAAGAACAATACAAAACAGTTTCATCAGATACAAGAATACAAGTAGGATAAAATGAAAGGAGCAGAAAGAAGATGAAATCTTATTATATCTGCCCCTTATTTATTTCACAGTTTGTTCAACCAATGATAACCTTCAAACTACATCACAAAATGAATAACTCTACTTAATTTTTCTAACTGTAATACACAAACACACTAAGCTTCATCATATATAGTTTTTGAGCAAGTCCTTTTTGACCTTTTTCTTAAATGTATACATTGGGCAGCACGGTGGCACAACTGGTAGAGCTGCTGCCTCTCAGCGAGAAGGTTGCCGGTTCAAATCCCGGTCCGGGGCCTTTCTGGGTGGAGTTTGCATGTTCTCCCCGTGCATGCGTGGGTTTCCTCCGGGTACTCCGGTTTCCTCCCACAGACCAAAAAACATGCTTGTTAGGCTGATTGGTGACTCTAAATTGACCCTAGGTGTGAGTGTGAGAGTGGATGGTTGTTTGGTGTGAGTGAGACAGGTCCCTCTTGTAAATGAGTCCCCGTGACTCAACGAGGCTAGCCTGTATAAATAAAGGTTGAATGAATGAATGAATGAATTGATTTTGCATTTTTAACATCACTCTCCAGAACATTCCACAATCCAACTCCCTGAATTGAGGTAGACCGTCCCTTTAAGCTGGTTCTGAATTGTGGTTTGATGAATATCTGTCCCTTTAAGATTGTAATAACTTTGTCTAAATTTCTTTGGATATTTAAAGGTAATGTGTTATTATGAGCCCTATACATAACTGATAAAATACTATATTCTACCAATTCCTGGAATTTCAATAAATTTAGCTGAAGAAACAAGGTGTTTGATGGGTGACTGAAATGTTTTCTGGTGATTACTCTTACAGCTCTCTTTTGTAAAATAAAAACAGGCTTTGTAATTGTTTTGCACGCTTTTCCCCAAACCTCAATACAGTACAATAGATTAAATGTGGAACAATGATTGTGTTATACAACATATACAGAGCTTTATCAATTAAAAATCCCTGACTTTATATACAGGTACATGAACACACAGCATGACAATCACAAACACCTGGACAACAAAATGGAGGAGATAAGCAAGACAATTAACAGAGAGACCAGGGAGTGTAGGGATGGGGACCCATCACCTGAGAGCAACATGCTTACAACTGTTATCTTGAAGTTCTAGGGTGTAGAGAGCCACAGAAACGGTTATGGTAGGCCGGATTTGGCCCACGGGCCTTGAGTTTGACACATGCGATCTAGTGGTACTAAAAGTAACAAAAGAAGAAAAAAAAACAGCCAAATATGTCAGCAGTTTAGCTAACAGACTTTGGAATGGGTACATTTTGTCCTTGTGAAACCTGTTGAAGAGAACCAAACTAAATACTCTGAAACTCAAACAACTTACTGTATAACAGTTCATGCACCGCTAGTTGGCAGTGTAGTGCAAATATTGCATAACTTGCTGCTACCAATTGTTGAATTTAATTAGCGGATTAGAATTAGCTTCCCCTAATTTTCATAAGACATTAGTGCTTTTGAAATTGCGGACCTAAATAAATTAATTAGTGCTTTAGAAATAGCGGAACTAATTTTTGGATTAGCGTTGCCCACCACTGGTGATAACTGATCACTTCACAAAATATGCTGTTGCAGTGCCAACCCCAAATCAAAAAGCCAAAACCGTAGCAAAAGCACTATGGGACAACTTCCTTGTCCATTATGGAATCCCAGAGCGTCTCCATAGCGACCAAGGACCCGATTTTGAACCATACACCAGAGCCATATAAAGTGAGAGTTGCAACACTTCCATAGAGTTCCGTTGTAAGAATGGAATGCGGAAGTCACGTGGGTCATGGAGGGGGCGATTTGTTCCATGGCTCTGTTTACAGTCTGACTCTGCCTGCAGTAGCGCTCCCTCGCCGCCAGAGGGCGCAGCTCCACAAGGTTTCCATAGCCGTTATTTGGAACGATTGACCGCCTATCGGCGAGATCAAAGAGTGTCAGAACTCTCTATATATATGGCTCTGCCACACACTATCAAAGAGCTCTGTCAAATAACTGGAATTCTTAAGAGTAGGACCACACCATACCATCCCTGTGGCAACCCTGTGGAACGATTCAACCGAACACTTTTAAATATGTTGGGTACTCTACAAGAAGCGGATAAAACACACTGGAAAGATTTTGTGAAGCCGCTGGTACACTCTTACAACTGTACTCAAAATGACGTCACTGGGTACTCCCCATATGAACTGATGTTTGGTTGTCAACCCCGCCTTCCAGTTGACTTAGCTTTTGGACTGCCTGTGTCTGGAAACCCATCCACATCTCATTCACAGTATGTTGAAAAGCTTAAGTCACACCTCAGAGAAAGTTACAAGATTGCAACTGAAAACTCTGAGAAGGTTATGGGAAGGAATAAACTTACATTTGACAAGCGAGTCACAGCTGAAGACCTCTCAGTTGGGGATAGAGTTTTGGTTAGAAATGTCAAACTACGAGGCAAACACAAGCTCGCAGATCGGTGGGAGCCAGATATGTATATTATCCAGAAGAAAGTCGGCACTCTTCCGGTATATACAGTTAAACCAGAAGGCAAAGATTAGGACCCTCCACCGTGACCTGCTGCTGCCTTGTGGCTACCTAACACCAGCTTCCAAACCAGAACAGTTAAAGCCAAAATCAGTGATGGCATCCCCAGTGACTCCAAAAACCTCCAACCTTTCAGACCCTGAAGATCAAGAACTGTTCTTACCTGACTTACCTGATTACTCCATCTCCTGTCCTACCAGAATCACAACTGTGGTTAACATACCTGTTCCTACATCTACCATTGTTCCTATGCCTGAGGCTCTGTCTGGCCAGCATTCACAGAGTTTTAAGGAAGAAACTATTGCTATAGAACCGGAAATGGGGCCTGGACATGAACCTACTGCTGAACTAGTACCGACTGAGCTGGATGCAGAACAAACAGTTGGAGATGAAACAGATCCTGTTGATCTAGAGCCTCCGGAGGAAAATGCCGCATTTCAGCCAGATCTTGGATCCTCCCCAAAGCCGATCAGCTTCTTAAGTGATTCAACTACTCCTGAGTTCTCCAGCCCAGATTCTGAACCATCCATCCGACACTCTACTCGAGCACGGCAGCCACCAAATCGCTTGCAGTATTCAAAGCTTGGGCGTCCAGTTCTGCAAAGCATCCAGTCCCTGTTTCAAGGGCTTAACACTGCGTTGACCTCTGCTCTGCAATTGGAGGAAAACTCGATGACTGCTACCTCTTGTGACGTGTCTTGTGTGAGCCACGTGCATGTGCGAGGCTGCACATGAGTTTAGGGGGGGAACCTGTAACCCACATCTAGTCCATGACATTTAATTTGGTGGGTCCACTTCCTGTGTTGCCCCAACTCTCTAACTTTTTTAAGCCATGGGTCATAGTTCACCAGTGTTGGGGTAGTTACCCAAAATAAGTAATTAGTTACACATTACAAGTTACTTTGGTAACACTTTATAATAACTACACACTATTAAGCCTTATTTAAGCATTAACAAACATTTAATTAACAATGAAAACATCATTAATTAAGGATGATTCACACTTAATACACTATTAATTAACACACTTGTTAACGCTTTATACATAAAGAATAATGAGTTCCAAAACCTACGTACTCAATGTTTATTCATGCTTAATAACTCATGAATTAACTATGCTATCTATATTTGTAAATGCACAAATTAATGTGCTTTCACCACATGTATTAAATGCGTACTAATTGTTAAATAATGTTTGAATTCACTATCTATTAATCCTGCAATGCATCATTAATTAAGGCAGTTGCTAGTAGTTACTTAAGTGTATTTGTGAACCATTCTAAAGTGAAGACTATTCATGCTTTATTAAGGCTTTGTTAATGTTTCATAAATCCTAAATAGCCACAAGTTATTTTTCCCTTGTGGAAATCAGACAAAAATGAATTCACTATCTATTAATCCTGCAATGCATCATTAACTAAGGCAGTTGCTAGTAGTTACTTAAGTGTATTTGTGAACCATTCTAAAGTGAAGACTATTCATGCTTTATTAAGGTTTTGTTAATGTTTCATAAATCCTAAATAGCCACAAGTTATTTTTCCCTTGTGGAAATCAGACAAAAATGAATTCACTATCTATTAATCCTGCAATGCATCATTAATTAAGGCAGTTGCTAGTAGTTACTTAAGTGTATTTGTGAACCATTCTAAAGTGAAGACTATGCCCAGCTGTTTATCCGCGTTTTAACATGTTACATCGGTGTCCATCAAACATCTGAGGCTGCCAGGCACACATGGATGCGAGCTCCCGGCCCCAGCAGGCGTCTCGGACCGCCACCACTCGGGTCCGTTAGCATTAGCATGTTAGCTCGTGGTCCCTCCACTAAATCTTGCTGTCTGCTGCTTCACGCGTTCCACAGCGTCTTTGTCCTTGGTCTATCTGTCCCTACGCAAAACCGCCGTTCAGCTGCAGCGCATGTGTCCGCGCGGAGCAACCTCTGAACCAACAAGGTTTGGCTGTCGAAGCCGGAGCTAACCGAAGCTAAGAAACATAGCGACCGGAAACTGTCGGAAACTACCGGAAACTGCGTAATTCGGCTTAAAAATAACAATAAAAAATAATTGTGATAATAATACTTTATTTATATACCCAGTTAAAACAACCACAGCTGCAACAAAGCTGAAATAAAGCTTTATAAATAAAGTATTATTTAGCCACAAGTTATTTTTCCCTTGTGGAAATCAGACAAAAGTTAAATAAATAAATAAAAATAATAATTTTAAAAAATAATTTAGGTTTAAATGTTCTTTATTTCAGCTTTGTTGCAGCTGTGGTTGTTTTAACTGGGTATATAAATAAAGTATTATTATCACAATTATTTTTTATTGTTATTTTTAAGCCGAATTACGCAGTTTCCGGTAGTTTCCGACAGTTTCCGGTCGCTATGTTTCTTAGCTTCGGTTAGCTCCGGCTTCGACAGCCAAACCTTGTTGGTTCAGAGGTTGCTCCGCGCGGACACATGCGCTGCAGCTGAACGGCGGTTTTGCGTAGGGACAGATAGACCAAGGACAAAGACGCTGTGGAACGCGTGAAGCAGCAGACAGCAAGATTTAGTGGAGGGACCACGAGCTAACATGCTAATGCTAACGGACCCGAGTGGTGGCGGTCCGAGACGCCTGCTGGGGCCGGGAGCTCGCATCCATGTGTGCCTGGCAGCCTCAGATGTTTGATGGACACCGATGTAACATGTTAAAACGCGGATAAACAGCTGGGCATAGTCTTCACTTTAGAATGGTTCACAAATACACTTAAGTAACTACTAGCAACTGCCTTAATTAATGATGCATTGCAGGATTAATAGATAGTGAATTCATTTTTGTCTGATTTCCACAAGGGAAAAATAACTTGTGGCTATTTAGGATTTATGAAACATTAACAAAACCTTAATAAAGCATGAATAGTCTTCACTTTAGAATGGTTCACAAATACACTTAAGTAACTACTAGCAACTGCCTTAGTTAATGATGCATTGCAGGATTAATAGATAGTGAATTCATTTTTGTCTGATTTCCACAAGGGAAAAATAACTTGTGGCTATTTAGGATTTATGAAACATTAACAAAACCTTAATAAAGCATGAATAGTCTTCACTTTAGAATGGTTCACAAATACACTTAAGTAACTACTAGCAACTGCCTTAGTTAATGATGCATTGCAGGATTAATAGATAGTGAATTCATTTTGTCTGATTTCCACAAGGGAAAAATAACTTGTGGCTATTTAGGATTTATGAAACATTAACAAAGCCTTAATAAAGCATGAATAGTCTTCACTTTAGAATGGTTCACAAATACACTTAAGTAACTACTAGCAACTGCCTTAATTAATGATGCATTGCAGGATTAATAGATAGTGAATTCAAACATTATTTAACAATTAGTACGCATTTAATACATGTGGTGAAAGCACATTAATTTGTGCATTTACAAATATAGATAGCATAGTTAATTCATGAGTTATTAAGCATGAATAAACATTGAGTACGTAGGTTTTGGAACTCATTATTCTTTATGTATAAAGCGTTAACAAGTGTGTTAATTAATAGTGTATTAAGTGTGAATCATCCTTAATTAATGATGTTTTCATTGTTAATTAAATGTTTGTTAATGCTTAAATAAGGCTTAATAGTGTGTAGTTATTATAAAGTGTTACCGTTACTTTTTAAAAAAGTAACATATTACGCTACTTAGTTACTCAGTTCTGAAAGTAACTTAGTTACATTACTTTCGGATTACTCTAAGACCTGAGATTTAACCTGTATTAATTTTTGGATTTTTCTTATCCGTTTGCAGGCAATAGCAGCCTTTTCTCTTTTAAAGTTGGCTGGGTTGATCCAATGTGCTGTCATGCCCAAAAAACTTTTGTTATGACAGGTCCAAATATCTGCAGTAGTTGACACATACTCAAAGCCCTCAAACGTTTTTTTCAGTTCATTTTCCATCTTCACATAACACTGGTCAAGGTACTTTGAAAACGTTTTTCTGTCTGACGATACCAGTTCACCTCCTGTTGTCTGTATTTTGCTCAGAATTCTTCGGAAATACGGGGACTCAACTGTTGAAATTGGCAACACTTCGTTCACTACGTACGCTGCTACAAGTTTGTTTACCTCAGCCTTTGTAGTGGATGCCTGGCGGTGAAATTCAAGCCGAGCCTGCTTACACGGTGGCGGCATCAAACTTGCTTCACCATCCCTCTGCGGCTCTTTAGCAACTAGCTTAGCATTAGCGTGTTGTCTTTGTAAATTTCTCGCGACAAAAGAAAAATAATGTGAATACTTCCATCCATAAAATGAAATTGCCGCGTTCTCCTCCATCTCCGCCATGTTGTTCATTCATTCCCTCCAATGTATGTCTATGTACCTTATATGTCTATGTACGTTGACGTATGACGTTCCGACGTCATCGCGTACGTCTTTGTTTTCTCCCCGTGACAGTCCGCATCTGCTCCGTCGTCCCACAACTTTTCTCCGAAAGGTAAATTAAATATTTTTTTTTAAAACTATTCTCCTAAAGGTCCTGATTGTAACGCAAGTAACTAATGTAAGGTTTTGTTAGTAACTGTAATATATTACAGGCATTTTCAAAGTAGTGCGTTACACTACCACGTTGCTGAAAAATGTAATGTGATTACTGTAACGCGTTACTAAGTACACCCAACACTGTAGTTCACTTCCTCTTTTCTCCACTGTGGCTGTGATGTGCTCCACTGGGCATCTCCCAAACAAATTGCTGCACTCTTCAGATCAGCATATTGTAACTCAAAATACATGAATTACTGGTGGCTCTAATTCAAACTCTTGTGGGATTCCGCCATTAATAACCACCAGGCTGCGCATTGAGGTTAAGTACTCCTCACTCAGTTGAAGAGGTCGTTTTTTTTCTTTGGACCAGAATCTCCAACATGGATTTACAGATTGCGAGCTAGAACTATGGACTTGATAATGGACTTTGAAATGAGTATTTGTATTTGGTGACTCAACTATTGTGACTCTTGTTGTTTTTGTCTTATTTTGTGTTTTTGTTTTTGTCTTATTTTGTGCACAATCACTTTAATATATATACACAGTACACCAAAACTGAAACCACGGCCTCCTGTTTTCATTCACACTCTTCTGATGCTGCTTTTGTAGCCGCAGTCAACTGCCTGGCCTTTAGGCGTTACATGTTTGTTCAATGACATGGTCATCCAGAGCATCTGCATCACAAAATGCAGGCAATGAAATTCACACAGAGCGAAAAATGCCACACACACATGCTCTGAAAACAGGGGGGATTCGAGGACCGGGGGGAGTTGAGGACCGGGAGGGAGTCGGGGACCGGCGAGCTCCATCTGGCTTGCTCTGAATTTTGTCATTGGCCACCAAGCCCTAAAACGCCTGCAATTCAGCATTACATCATGGTGTTGTCATTATTGTTTTAAAATCTTTAAAATAAGTCCAGTCACTACTTGAGTTGAGTTATTGCAAATGGCGGGTCTCATGTTGTTAAAATTTCTCAGATCCCTAATGACTCCACCCCCTGACCAATCAGTGACCGACCGTGTTCTGACATCATGTTTTGGTGCCAGTTCGGCCCACTTGGTAGCCCAGAGACAAGGGTACTGAAAAAAATGGATCAGTTCTACAAACTGTTACTAGTAGAAACGCCTTGGAACCATGCCGAGTCGAGTCGAACCGTGCTGTTCCATTACTAATGGAAAAGAGGTATATGTGTTTTGCAGTCAAACAACAGCAGAAGTCAAATGAACAATGGTGGCTGGTCAATAGTGGGCGCTAGGGCACCGCCCCACCACTCAAACCACTCATTATTACCTTGAAGACAGAAAGAAAAAAAAATAATAATAATCCAGAGGTCCAAAGGACCAGACTTAGCTTTTTTAGATTTTTCTACCTGGATTATTGAGCATGCATCAGGGTATATTGATATAGTTTTAATTGTGTAAGATAAGTATTTTATAGTTAATGATGAGTAAAGTTGTTTCTTTCAAAAACGTCTCTGATTGATGACATATTTTCACTTTGGGGGTGCAAGAATCTTTGCCCATAGGCTCTCATTAAAAGTTGTACATGCGCAGTTAGCTCCTCTTCATTACAAGAGAGAGGAAGATTATGGGCGCACCACTCCTGTGCACAGAATACAGTAGCATGGTATACGGATAATGTTCCCTTTCAGTCTGGTCTCTCGGTGCAACATACTTGCTATGGGAATTGTGCCCCCACGCAATTACCTGAAGGAATATACTCAGGCCTTTACGGCTAGGGTGTCACCGCCGTGCCCGAGGCCCCGCCCTCTGGGTACATAAGCGGCTGACGCCCATCCATCTTTTTCTTTATGCCCTTCATCTCGCAAAACCTAAACTACCTCTTTGCGGGACTTCTCTGTTGCTTCATCGCTCAACTTGAGGTGAGCCTGCTCCCTGCACAGAGCGCACAAAAAATTATCCTTGCGTATTGCTGGACTAGCGAAAGCTAGACCGGCACATTTCTCTTAACCCCGAAGTATTTTCTTCTCCTCTCTCTACAGATTGCTTCGCTCGACGGCGCTAACTACGCCACAAGAAAATGCTATTTCGCTAACTCCTAGCGAGCTAGCCAGCGAAAGCAACGCGACGGAGGAGACAATTCAAGGAAAAAGAATAAAGATTCTGGAAGGACTCGCTCGCCTCATCTCGGACATGCCTCCGAAGAAAGGAAAGCGAAAGGCGAGAGTTCCAAGGAAAACCAACGGGATGGTGAGCCCAACTTCACGCGCCTGTCACAGTAGATGCGGTTTCTCCCTCGCAGTGACGGACACCCACGAGGCCTGTCCAGTCTGCCTGGGAATGTTTCACGCAAAAACAGCACTGGATACGCCCAACTTTTACCCACACTGCAGCCTCATGCTGGATGCGGTGCTACGGCATCGGTTTGACCTCGTCGCCAAAGCCATGGGCAATTCAGCGACACCAACGGACGCGGACACCATGGAGCCCCTCACTCCCACTCCGGAGCTCGAGAACATGGCTCTACATGACAGCACACGAGTCGAATGGGGCGACAGCCCTGACGTGCTGGCTCCTATGGTGGACCTAACAGTCGAGTTCGACACCCGAGGCATGATGAACGAGGACGAGATCTCGATTTCAGCCTCGGGCGAATTTTCAGCGGAGGAAGCAGACGTGGAACTGGAGGATCAGGGTGAAGATCTCTCCCAGACCCCGGTACCTGTGCTCCCAGAAACCGACTTTTCCATCCCTGCTCTGTTCGACTTGTGCCACAGAGCAACGGACGCGCTGCACATCCCATGGCCCGAGCCTCCGCCTCGCCAACAGGTCACGAGGCTGGCAGGAAACTAATTTTACTCGAAGCAGTAGGCCGCCACGAGGCAAAGGATGCCAGTGTTCCCAGACTTCCTCACAGAACTAACTTGCACATGGCCCCAACCAAGAGCCCCCATGCTCCTTCCCCTTTCATAGTTCCTCAACATATATGGGATGGATGAGGTGGGAATAGCTAACGTCCCTCAGATTGAGGACACACTAGCGTCTTACCTGGCTCCTAAGTCATCCAGAACAAAACCAAATCTCCCCAGTAAGGCTTGTCGAGCTTCAACGGCTCTACTCGAGAAGTGCTACAGGGCTCAGGGACTCGCGGCGCGCGCCATGAACGCGTCCGCATTGATACAGGCTTACCTGGCCGAAAAACTACAACAGCTCCAGGTAACAACGGACAAGCAGGTGGCCGCCGACTTGCTGGACGAAGCCCGCAGAGCAACAGACTTTGTGCTCCGTATGATAGGGACAACTGCTGTTGCACAAGTTAGGGGCATGGCGGAAGTGGTCATCGCGATTCGCCACCTGTGGATGACTTTAACGGATCTCCCTGAGGGACAAAAGGTGCCTTTTCTCCACCACTCGATAGAGGCGACGGGATTATTTGGTAAAGCTTTGGAGCGAATTCAGACCAAGCTGGACCAAAGACGCAGACAGGCGAAAGCTCTCCGGGTGGGCATTCCCCGGAGAAGCTTCGCCCCCCCAAGGGAGTCTGCTAGAAACAGACCTACGCAGTCTCGACACCACTCTGCAACGCGTGCCCC
This sequence comes from Garcialebias charrua, assembly GCA_038048925.1. Taxonomy (NCBI): domain Eukaryota; kingdom Metazoa; phylum Chordata; class Actinopteri; order Cyprinodontiformes; family Rivulidae; genus Garcialebias; species Garcialebias charrua. The sequence goes on from JBBPBX010067319.1 coordinate 12,909, forward strand.
ACTGCAGAAGCAGCCAGCATATGAGGAAGAGCCCCGGCAGAGACCCCCGCCGGGCCAACCTCGCACCAAGCACGCATGGAGCAAAAACCGGTCTGTTCCCGACCATGCGGCCAAACACAGGGCCTCCTCGGTGAACCGGGACACCAGACAAAAACGTGCCTGATGAACCAGGTCCACGTTCCCACATTACACGATCACCCGCCCACGTGGTACTGGGAATGATCCCTTCATGTCCAGACTTTACTTGTAACATGGTACAAAAAGCTGGTATATCTACCGCATGCACAAATCATGCTCTCTCTGCTATGAGTGACATAGAATCATGTACGTCATTGCATATAAGCACGAATAAAGCTCATGAAACAGCTCCTCTCTGTTTTATTGACTCTAAAAACAACAACAACAACAACAACACACAAATAACTTCAGCAGAACAGGACCCTCTGGCCTGCCAGTCGTCTTAAAGGGAGAGAGCCATTTTCCCCCCTCCCTCACGGCCCACGGGGTATTAGCCTAATCAATAAACCCCAGCAGTGTACCTCTGATTCATCTGCAGTAAGCAGACACAGAGGCGTTTGCAAGCACTCCCCACACCCCTCACGGAGACAGGTGAGGAGGGTCACGTGCTCAAGCCCTCGTTCCATTATGAACGATGGGGCAGCCAATACACCAACCAGACGAACACGTGACATGTCCGCACCTCAGGGAGGCATGCGGACAGAATCTAACGATGGGGGGGCTACACCAGATGTCCTCAGTTAGCCACAAGCTTCACACCTTCACAGCAGCAACTGTGTTCAGGCTGCTGTGCATATAAACAAATCAGAGTTGAATCAGATCCCTCCTCATGTTTTTCGAAGGGGACTGGGCTCTTTATCACCAAATAATCTGATGTCTGCCAAACCAAAAGGAACATCTCCACATTCTCACGTTGCAGCTGTCCCTTTGTTATTAATGAGGGACACACAATGTCCAAGCAGTAATCAGACAGCACGTGACCTCCCTCTCTGTGCTGATCCAGCTCTGCTTTCAAACAAAATTCTCCCAACGGGTGAAACACAGACCCCGGTCGGTTTACCTGGTGTCGACGCTCCATTAAAGCCAAGGACCAGTAAACTGGACCACTCCAAAAAACGGATTGGAGTCAGGAGATCTGCTCGTTTACAAAACTCGCAGTCTCCTAGTCCCATGACCCCAAACTTGGAGGGGGAAAATAGACTTTCTGCTCCAATCCTGTCTAATAAGGATGACAGGTTACATCTGTCCTCAATTACCCCTGAGCAGAGCAGCCTGGGGGCACATCGGCAAGGAGGCCTTCTTCCCAACTTGTTTGACCTCCAGGGGTTCACATCCTCTATGTCACCAGAAGGGGCAGTCCAGCCACTTAGGCCAGGAACTGTCAAAAGTCTCAGCTTGTTGGCAGAAAAGAAATATGAATTCAATTTATAACGCACTTTTCATTAGTGAAAATCTCAAAGTGCTACACACATTGAATGCTACACACATTCATACACCGGTAGCGGCAGACTACCATGCAAGGTGCTTTCCAGTCCTACCGGGAGCAACTCGGGGTTAAGTGTCTTGCCCAAGGACACAACGACACATGGTGTGGGGAACCGGGATTCGAACCGCCAACCTTCCGATCGGGGGACGACTGCCATTACCACTACACCACGGCCGCCCCACGGCCCCAAAAGAACAAGTTGATAGCGTCAGGCCTGCTGGAAAATATGGTGAAAACCATACAAAATGCCCGTGCTGTGTCAACACAGTCTCTATACGCACAGAAGTGATGTATTTTTGAAGCCTGGTGCTTAGAAAGAAATATTATTTCTTATGCATGCGACTTGGCTCAGCTCCTGACTTTCCTTCAGGACTTACTGGAAAAAGGTTGTTCTTATTCAACGATTAAAGTTTTCCTATCAGCTATTTCAGCCTGTCACGAAGGCTGGGGACACAGGACACCTGGAGCGTATCCAATCATAATAAGATTTATGAAAGGTGTGCTTCGGACTAAACCACCCAGCAGGATCCTGACCCCTGGTTGGGATCTTGGCCTGGTCCTGGGGGCTCTCTGTGACCCCCCATTCGAGTCACTGAGCGAGGTTAAGATAGATTTATTATCTTATAAAACCGCTCTACTCCTGGCACTGTGCTCAGCGAAACGCGTGGGTGACCTCCATGCATTGTCTGTACATCCAATGTGTACCAGATTCACCCCTGATGGGTCAAAGGTCACACTAAGGCCTAATCCCGCATACACTCCCAAGGTCTTGACTTTGAACCACAGGAGTCTAGACTTTGATCTCTCCTCCTTCCCACCTGCTCCTGTCTTTACTCAGGAACAGGAAAGGTTGAAGGCTCTCTGCCCCGTGAGAGCTTTACGCACTTACATGTAGGGAACAGCCGAATGGAGAAAAACAAACCAACTGTTCGTCTGCTTTGCAGCACCTGCTACCGGGAAGGCCCTATCAAAACAACGCCTCTCACATTGGGTGACTGAGGCCATTAAAAGGGCAACAGGTGCCCTCTGGAGTGCACGCTCACTCCACTCGGGTCTTGGCCACCTCCTGGTCATTGTTCAAGGGTGTACCAGTTGCAGACAGTTGCGTTGCTACGAACTGGAGCTCATTAAACACTTTTGCAAAGCATTACAGTTTGGATGTTACTGCGTGTGACGTCACTCAGCTGTCCTTTCTATCACAGTAGAAAGTAGCCTTGAGATGCCTGCTGGTCAAGGGCAGACGTTCACTCTAGCATGCATTTTACTGAGCATTTCAAGGGCGTGAATGGATTACGTTCCCATAGCAAGTATGTTGCACCGAGAGACCAGACTGAAAGGGAACTGAAAGTTATGCACCATAACTCATGTTCCCTGAAGGAAGGGAACGAGGTGCAACATATCTGGCCCTTTTCAATGCTGAAAGCTCGGTGAAGTGCAATTTTGGAGAAAGATGGATGGGCGTCAGCCGCTTAAGTACCCAGAGGGCGGGGCCTCTGGCGCGGCGGTGACGCCCTAGCCGTAAAGGCGTGAGTATATTCCTTCAGGTAATCGCACGGGGGCGCAATTCCCATAGCAAATATGTTGCACCTCGTTCCCTTCCTTCAGGGAGCATGAGTTATGGTGCATAACTTTCAGTTCCCTTTCAGTCGTTCTCTCGGTGCAACACGATTTCTATGGGAACTAGCGACCCCGTGCGGTTACCTGAAGGAATATACTCACGCCTTTACGGTTGGGCGTCAGCGTTGCGCCAGAGGCCCCGCCCTCTGGACATATAAGCGGCTGACGCCTGTCCATCTTTTTCTTTTAGCATTTCACCTCGCAAATACCTGAAATACTCTTCTCGGATCTTCTTTGTACCTCCATCGCTTGACCAGAGGTGAGCTCACTCCCTACACAGAGCATACAGAGAATCTTCTACTGCGGACTGCTGGGCTGGCGAAAGCTGGCCCGGCACATTTCTCTTCACCCCAAAGTTTTCTTCTCCTCTCTCCACAGATGATTTTGCTCGAGGGCGCTGACTGCGCGACACCGCTACCCTGCTAACAACTAGCAGGCTAGCCGGCGAAAGCGACACGAGGGACGTCAGACGACGTTAGCACTGCTAACGAGCTTAACTCTTCTCAGCCACGGCTCCCAAGAAGGTAATGCGACAACCCAAAAGTCAAAAGAAGACCAGCAGGCCAGCGAGCCCCAGCTCCCATGCCTTTTTCTCTTCTGCTTTTCTACTGCTCGGTTAGCGAACGCTAACTGCGAAGCATGCTACCTGCTAAGCTGACGAAGCTAACAAGCCAGCAGCCCCGAGCAGCTCGGCGAGAGGACGTCCTCGGACGAGGAACTCTGGCAGGCCGTGAGCTCCGGCTCCCTGACCTGCTTCAGCGGATCTGGATACCTCCCTTTTCAGCAACGGACACCCACGAGGCCTGTCCGCTCTGCTCTGGGATGCTACACGCAAGGACACTCAAAGCTTTTCTCGCGGATGACCCCGGAGAAAGGAGAGTAGAAATGGAATAACTCCGAAGTTATCTGGCTAGCTCCCACGGTTAGCATGGCTAACCAGGGGCACCCACGACAACACGCGGCAGAAGGCAGCGTTGCTAACACGATTAGCGCGGCTACGAGCGGACAATGAAGGACTCTATCGTGAGGTATGTGAAAATGCTTGGACTAGCTTGCTAGCTAACCTTCTCATATTTTGCCTTTTCCGCTATCCTACGAATCGGTGGTAGAATTCACCGCATGACTAAGTGTTTTTTACCTATGCTGCGTTGCTCGAGGGCCCGTCTTAGCACCGCTAGCGGGCTCACAAGTACCTCCACGTTTAGCCCCGGCTAACGAGGAGACTCTGTCCAGCACAGTCCAGGAGGAGGATTTTCAGCTACCTGTTCAGTTGCGCTACCTGATAGTTTTTTTCCTAGCAATATCGATGACGTTGAGAGCTTATCCACCCATGAGGCTATGGATGACTCTCTGATGTTAAACCATCTCAGGGCCCGAGGGGCCCTGACGGGATGGACAAGTGGCCTCGGTATCGCAGGCCCACCAGGCAGAAAAGCTACAGGAGCTGCAAGGGGCCACCAGCAAAAGAAGAAGAAGAAAAGTCAAAGTCAAAAGTCAAAGTCAACTTTATTGTCAGATCTGCAATATGTACTGTACAGGACATACACAGGACCGAAATTGCGTTTCTCTCAGTCCCTCGGTGCAACAGTAAACATCTAAACATTGAAACACTGAAACATATAATAATAGACATAAGCATAAAATAGTAAAACTAACACTGTCCTGAGTTTTTTTTTTTTTTTGCATAGCGGTGCAAGAGCATGAAAATCCACACCAACTCTAAAACTAAAACATTAAACATTTAATGAACATAATACTGTCCTGAGTTTTTGCATACTAGCACAAAAAAAAGAGTATAAAAAGTATAACTAAAATAAACTAAAGGTTTCTAGCATTGACATTTGCAAAGTGGCAAAGCAGCGTATGAGTCAATGTACACAGTATATGTATGAGGTAGTAGTTGATGTTGTTATAGAGGCAAAAAGTGGCATATGCAGTAAGGCACATTGGGCATCCCTAAATAAGACCGTTCAGAGCACACTGTATATGTACCAGCAGTGGTGTAGATATTAGAGTAGTGTAAATAAATGTAAACAGTAGTAATTACATGTAAGCAGTAGTAATAAAAGTAAACAGTATTAATAAATGTAAACAGAGAATGTAAACAGTATTATGATTATAGGCAGTGATGTAATACAGACATTAGTGCAAGTATGAGAAGTAGTGCAAACTGTATGAGCACATGACCGAGAGTTTAGTGAAAAACTTTGTGTTGAGTGATAATGTGTGAGAAAGTTTTAGTGTTAAGGCAGTTCAAATGGGAGGGGGGGCAGAGCAGGCAGAGTGTTTAGCATTCTGACTGCCTGATGAACAGAGCTGTCTCTCAGTCTGCTGGTTCGAGCCTGGAGACTCCTCAGTCTCCTCCCTGATGGCAGTAGTCTGAAGCAGCTGTGTAGTGGGTGTGTGGGATCACCTGCCATGCGGTGGGCTTTCCGAGTGAGGCGTTTGCTGTGTAAGTCCTGCAGTGAGGGCAAGGAGGTGCCCACGATCTTCTCAGCTGCTCTCACAATGCGCTGGAGGCTCTTGCGGCAGGATGCAGTACATGCACCAAACCACACAGTGATGCAGCTAGAAAGAAGATGCCCCTGCACCATTACAGGCGCTCTCACTCACAGAAGGAGAGTAAATGCCTAGTTTTTACCACCAGTTTCTGTGTTTTTAAGGAACACAGACTAGCTGGTTTGGAACATCTAAACACACAAGAACACTCAGACCCTTGTGTAATAAGGAAAAATTGCCATCCACACACGACAATAAAATCTCAAGACTACTGAATGTGTCCTGGTCCCAAAATGGGGACAGGGCCCCATGTTTGCCCGCTCACGTAGCATGGGAACCTGGCCTTTCGAGCCCAGACTTCACTTGTTAAATGCTACAAGGAGCTGGTGGCGCGTGTGTGCGCCCTAAACAATAAAATCTCAGACTACTGAATGTGTCCTGGTCCCAAAATGGGAACAGGGCCTCAGGTTTGCCCGCTCACGCAGCTCGGGAACCTGACCTTTTGAGCCCAGACTTCACTTGTAAAATACTACAAGGAGCTGAGTATATGTGCATGCGCACTAAACAATAACTCATCTACTGTATGTGTAATGAAAAACAAACAAGCTGTTTCATGCATATACAAGAATGAAAGTTCCAGAGCACAGACTGCCCTGGCTCTTAACTCACCACTCGGTGGAACACGACCTACTAGGCCAAACTACGAACCGCAGTGGGACACACGAGTTTTGCCTGAGACGGTCAGATCTCGTGATGTCCTCTGCTGGGCAGACCAGCCTGCTCCAGAGTACGTGAGAGGGGTCGAAGGTCACCCCTTCCGCACTCAAATGAAGCAAGCAGCCGCAAGACATCCCTCCCAGGGGATGCGTTGCGGGCTCAAGTTCTTCCTGGTGCCCAAAGAGAGATG
>JBBPBX010067320.1:0-19435 GCA_038048925.1 Garcialebias charrua
TAATAATAATAATAATAACTTTATTTGTATAGCACCTTCCACAATGCCTTGCATTGACCAAGGTGCTTAACAGTAGGGCTGGGCGATATGAGGAAAATATTATATCGCGATATTTTTTGGCTATATCACGATACACGATATATATCGCGATATCTCCAAAATCAATGAAAAAATGATTCAAAATTGATTAAAAAATGTCAACACTAAATTTGAACAAACTTAAATATTTTATTTTAACCATCAATTGCACACATAAATAAAAAGTACTTCAAGCAAAAAGGAAGAATAAATAATTTAAACTTAAAAAGGTGCTCTTGTGCTTTTAACATTAAAAAAATAAAAAATGTCAACACTAAATTTGAACAAACAAATATTTTATTTTAACCATCAATTGCACACATAAATAAAAAGTACTTCAAGCAAAAAGGAAGAATAAATAATTTAAACTTAAAAAGGTGCTCTTGTGCTTTTAACATTAAAAAAATAGTAAATCAAAACATTTAAGGCCTTTAAAATACAAAAACAAAAGTGTATACAGTGGCCATAAAATTTACTGACCCAGAACAGTCACAGGTAACAACTCTCAACTATTTGCATGTGCTGGTAATTTTTAACAACAAACCACAAAATGTGCACAAGTTTCAAACTGTGCCAAGTTCAGGCAATGTCTGCAAAACCTCTGAACAAGAACAGATTTATCACAGTACTGCAGTAAATGTGAGCCTCTGTGTACTGTATCCGGTTTTATTGTGAAAGGGTCAGGGGGTTGTTTCCGGATTCACGAAGACGTTCTCTAAGTTGCTCTACAAAGTGTCGCATTGAATCCTTGTGTAAAAACACGACAGCCTCCACTCAGAAACGTGAACCGAGAGGTGGAGACATTATTAAATCAGCTGTATCGCTAAAGACACGGTCAGTCTCAGCTGTGGAAGAAGACGCTAACGCGTTAGCCATCTTGTTAGCCGCTAAGGACCGTGTCTTTAGCGATAATGATAAAATGCTGATTTAATAATGTCTCCACCTCTCTCTGCGGTGCACGCATGACTAAATGAGCTCAGACCCGTGGTTTGTTTTAATGAAGCAGCAGCTGGAAAAACACTTGGTTCTGCTGTTTCATCATGCTCCACTCCGCTGTTTAAATGGTGAAAAAGATTCGTAGTTCGGACCTTTCTTCGGGACTATTTTCAGCATCGTCTACAAAAACATTTTTTATGCCCTCATCTGACAATTTAATCCAAACTAGCTCAGAAAGAACATTGTTTTTCCCCCTCAGCAGCGTGCAGCACTCTTCTGCCGTGTTTACATGTTGTGCTGAAAGTCTCCGAAGCTCCTTCCTCCTGCAGCCTGCAGGAAGGAGGGGGGCGAGTGGGCGCCCGCGCGACAGCAGGAGGATCCTCGATATACACGATAAAGCCCTTTTAACCATCGTACATTTAAAATATCGCGATATATCGAGTATATTCGATATATCGCCCACCCCTACTTAACAGGATAAAAAGAAGAATAAACTGGAACAATAGATCAATGAAAATAGAATAAGAAACCACAGCGATAAAAGAAGGCAATGGAAATAAAAAAATGCTACATACTAAAATAACACAAGTAATAAAAGTTACACACAGAAAGCTTTTTTGAACAAGTGAAATAAAAATGCAATTGAAATAAAGATGCTACATACTAAAATACAAAATAATAAAAGTTACACACTGAAAGCTTTTTTGAACAAGTGGGTCTTCAGTTTGGTTTTGAACAGAGTCAGATCAGAGGTGGCACGCAGCTCAAGGGGGAGGCTGTTCCAGGCTTTTGGGCCGGCAACAGAAAATGACCGGTCTCCCCATTGCTTGTACCTCGAGCGAGGCACCTCCAGCAGGTGTTGACTGGCAGATCGTAGGTCCCTGCCAGGCTGATGGACTTTCAGAAGTTCTGAGATGTAGAGGGGAGCAAGTCCATTCAGAGCTTTGAAAACAAACAGCAGCAACTTGAACTGTATCCTGAACTGAACTGGGAGCCAGTGTAGAGAGGACAGGACAGGAGTGATGTGTTCATATTTTCGTGTGTTGGTCAAAAAGCGCGCGGCAGAGTTCTGTACAAGCTGTAAACGGGAGATGGAGGATTGATTAATGCCAAGATACAAAGCATTACAATAGTCAAGTCTGGAGGTCACAAAGGCATGGATGGCCTTCTCCAGATCACCACGACTAAGAAATGACTTGACTTTGGAGAGCAGACGGAGTTGGAAAAAGCTGGTCTTGACAACAGAACTGATCTGTTTATCAAACTTTAAATTGGAGTCAAACTGCACTCCAAGATTTCTGACCACCGAGTTGAAGTGGGGGAGGGGAAAACCAACACTGGGACTGGGAAGGATGTTGCTGGTGTCATCAGGTGCACCAAACAAAATGCATTCAGTTTTATCTGTGTTTAGGTGGAGGAAGTTTTGAGAGAGCCAGTGCTTAATGTCATTTAAGCAGTTGACAAGAGTGTTTGAACTGAGTGAGGGGTTGGGAGTGACTGGCAGATAGATTTGTAAATCGTCTGCATACATGTGAAAAGACAGGTTATGACGTGTGATGATTGATCCTAATGGCAGCATGTAAAGAGAGAAGAGGACTGGCCCTAGAATAGATCCCTGTGGTACGCCGGAGGTCAGAGGGGTTGATGAAGAGGAGGACAGATCGCCTATCATGACAGAGAAAGTTCTCCCAGACAGGTAAGATTTGAACCACTCAAGCACAGCTCCCTGGAGGCCAACCTGCTGAGACAAGCGGTTGATTAGTACCTGATGGTCGACGGTGTCAAAAGCTGCTGAGAGGTCTAACATCACCAGCAGAGCAGGGTTTTTTGCATCCAGAGACAGAAGAATGTCATTCTGTACTTTGAGCAGTGCAGATTCAGTGCTGTGACGAGCTCGAAAACCTGACTGAAATTTTTCAAACAGGTTGTTGAGTTCTAGAAAAGATTGAAGTTGAATAAAAACAATCTTTTCTAGGACCTTTGATAGAAATGACAGATGGGAAACTGGCCTGAAATTAGAGAGAGCTGTAGGATCTAGGCCTGGTTTTTTTAGAAGAGGCCTGACCACAGCATGTTTGAAAGCAGATGGCACATAACCTGAAGTTAGACAGCTGTTGATAAATGACAAAACAGAAGGACCAATTACATCAAAGCATTGTTTGAACATTTTAGAGGGAATGATGTCCAGAGAACAGTTTGTTGGTTTCATCTGCTGAACCACCTTGGTGAGTTGAGGCAGTGAGACGAGATCAAACTGGTCAAAAACAGCAGTGGTTATTGTAGAGGTACATGACAGGATGGTGTTGGATGAACTGACAATGTTCTGTCTGATAGAGTCTATTTTGTTGACAAAATAGCTCTGAAAGTCATCACAGGTAGACTGTGTGGCAGTTTTCAGAACATTGACAGATGGGTTGATGACAGACTGGAGTGTGCTGAAAAGCGTCCTCGGCCGGTTGGAGCTGGTGGAGATTAAGTTGGAGAGGTACTGTGACTTGGCCTGTTTCACAGCGTTATCATACTCACAGAGACAGTCTCTCAGTATTCCCTGAGATACATGAAGCCGGTCACGCTTCCATTTTCGCTCTGCTTGTCTGCAACGTTGTCGAAGAGCTCGCGTCGTTTCGTTGAGCCATGGTGATGGTCTGTTTTTTGAAGATGCCTGTTTGAGAGGAGCGATGGAGTCCAAGATCGTTGTGCAGGTGTGATGGAAGGAGCTGATGAAGTCCTCAGGATGTAGAGATGGGTTCAGGCTGACAGCAGAGCAAAATTCAGTGCTCTTAAAGGCATCAGTAAACTCATTTGGAGTTAATGGGTTGATGGAGCGGCAGAAACGTGCTGGGAGAATAGCCTTTGGTGCAGGAGTGGTGAAAAATTCAAATAATATGGGAAAATGGTCTGAGATACAGGTGTCCAGGATCTCCACAGCAGGTATTTGAAGGCCGTGGGAGATAATTAAATCCAGTGTATGACCCAGGGTGTGTGTGGCCCCCGAGATCGACTGTGACAGGTTAAAAGAGTCCAGGAGGTTCTGAAACTCACATCCAAGCTGATTACTTGGGCAGCAGGTGTGCACGTTGAAGTCTCCACAGAAAAGCCAAGAGTCAAACTTTGGTAGCAAGTCCGCCAGTAGTTCTGAAAACTCACTGACAAAGTTTTTATTGTATTGTGGGGGCCTATAAAAAACGCCACACAAAATAGGTTTAGCAGATTCCAGCACAAAAAACATGCTTTCAAAACTGGAATAGTTTTTCTGAGGCAACAAACGGTACTTGAATGCATCACTGAACACAGCAGCCAGGCCCCCCCCCTTTCCTGCCCCACGCGGGGCGCTCAGGTGGGAGTAGCCATTTGGAAGAAGCTCAGAGAAGCAGCTGTTGTCTCCTGTTTTCTGCCAGGTTTCAGTAATCAAAAACAGATCCAGACGATGAGTTGAGATCAAATCACTTAATATAAAAGTTTTATTAGTAATTGATCTGGCGTTAAACAATGCTGCACGTACTGGAACGCTGCCAGTTACGTCACTCTCAGCTCGAGCAAGCGGGCGGAGGTGTTGTTTAACGCTGCCTCGCTTCACTGTTTTCCACACCGGGGGGCAAGATGGATACTGGTCGCTGGCGACATGATTGATAGCAACAAGGCTTCTGTGGCGACGAGCGAAGGAACGGCGGACATCAAAGACGCTGAATTCAGGAGGTAAGTCAGCCGTCGGCGTGTTGTGAGACGAGAGATACTTTTTAAATCTCACCAGGACGCCTGCCCTCGTTCCGCGTCTTCTGCGCCGCTTGTTGCGTGGCAGCGTGGTCGCGTTGCGTTGTAGGTAGGCTGGGATCGAAGCCAGGAACGGTGGTGGTGGAGGAGGCTTGAAATGTCCATATTCGCCAGTAGCCGGTGTGTTGATCAGCGAGTCTCGGAGACTTAGAAGAGTTGAGCGATCATAGACCAGGAGCGAGGATGCATCGTCGATGAAAAGAAGGCAGAACATGAACAGCAGTAAAAAGTTCAGGAGACGAGTTAGACAGCAGCCCGTGACAATAGGCGCCATCTTGGAATTGGAATATACCGGTATATAAAAAAATTGGAATTGGAATATACCGGTATATAAAAAAAAAAGTATACTGTACACCGATGGGACACACATTGGAGGCAATGAGGGGTTCACTGTCTTGTCTTGTCTTTTAAGTGAGGTACCCTCTTCTATGCTGGTGTGTTTCTGCAATTAGGAGTAAGAAAGTTTCCATCCATCCATTATCTTTACCCGCTTCTTCCTTATCGGGTCACAGGGGTCACTGGTGTCTATATCCAGCTAACACCATGCGAGAGGCTGGGTACACCCAGGATATATCTCCAGTCCATCACAGGCACACATAAAGACAAACTAGACAAACAACCATTCACTCTCTCACTCATGTCTAGGGGTGCATGTTTTTGGTCTGTGTGAGTGAACTGGAGTACTCAGAGAAAACACACGCATGCAAACTCCACCCAGAAATGTCCTGGGCTGTGATTTGAACCAGTGACCTTCTCGCTGAGAGATATATATATAATACAAAGTACAGTATATGCTATGTTGAATTTTGACATGGCAACCCAGTTTTAGTTAAGTAATAAAGATTCATTTTGAAAATTGGGTTGCCACATCAAAATCCAAGATAGTATATATACACAGTATATACTGTATGTACTGGTATATACAGGTAGTCCCCGATTTACGAGCGCTCTGATCTACGAGGTTCCAGACTTACGAGCTGGCGAATTATTGGAAAAAACGCAAAAAATACTGAGTTTTCCTGTGTTTTTTCACCACAGTTCGTTAGCTAAACATGTGGACACACGTTTCCGATCATTTTTATGCACTCATAAGCAGTTTTTCGATGAAAAACGAGTGTTTGTAGTCGCGCTAGCAAAACCGTTCCAATTTACGAGCGAATTTCCGGATTTACGAGAAGCGTGGCGGCCGTTCCAAATTACGAGATTTCCGGTTTACGAGCGCCTCGTTGTAACGGATCTCGCTCGTAAATCGGGGACTACCTGTATGTGTGTAAACTGACCACCCCATTCCTTAAAAGTATAGTTTCCTCAAGTGATTGGGGTGGTCAAGGCCATTGCACCTGGTAGTATAAAAAGTCCCTTTGCTCGCCAGTATTTGTCACTCTGCCCAGCCTCAGACAAGGTATAAAAAAACTACATTTTTTCCTTATACACAGTGTAGAGCAGATTTGAATAGCATGCACCAAAAGCATTAAGGTTTACTTGCATTCCCTGTTCCATTTCAGTCTACAAAAACACTCATCTCGAAAAACTACATTCACTATTGAAATCCTTCATCGATGGGGGACCTCGATGTACTTCTTGTTTTCTCCAATTCTGATTGGCCCTGCATTTGCGTACCATTTGTCTCTTTTAAAGACTTGTGCCTGTTTTGCATAAAATGTTTAGATGAACAACACTCATCTATGTTGTAAAGGAAATGGATTTTGTCACCTAAATGTTTAGATGCAGTAAATCAACCACTCGATCATGCCAAACGTGAGTGTTCAGGGTAGCATGATTAATCCTAAATGGCATGGTCGCGGCATTAAAACAGTGGAAGTGTTTTCCGTTTTTCATAACCTCTATATATCTGTCATGCCTGTGGATTGAATTATAGCCTTTCACTGCACATGCTTCCTACTATTAATCTCAGCTGCACATTTTAGACGTTTCTAGTCAGAGTTACCCCACTTATCTGCATGTTTCCACTGTGGCACTAATAGACACCTTCTTTGTTGGGTGGAACAGTATCAGAGCTGCTGTTGTGCTTCTGAGGCCGTCTTTATCAGCCGGTTGGCAGGTATTGCCGGTAGCGAGGGTATGCAAAAAAAAAAAAAGCCTCCCTCCTCCTCCAGTGCTTCCTCCATATTCCATTTCAAATGTATTTTTATACAAATATTGTTTCTGTAATGTGATTAGTTTGCACCATTACAGCTCCCATTTCACAAACAGTAATATGAGGTAGACAAATCTGTTTTTGTGTGTTTGGAAGGTCAGCGAAGTGACCTTGTGGAGGGGTAAGAACAGAGCAAAAGTAGGCTTGATAACATTTCAAGAAGCACATTGCCAAAACATCTTATTTGAGCTGTAAAAAAAAAAAAAAAGCTGTGCTCCTGCACTGCATTAAAGATTCTCTCTATTTTTAAAGTACTCTAATTATGACACAAGCCATCCAAATAAGGCATTGTTCCAATTGTTTTCGGCAGAACACAATCTAACTCTTTATCTTGGATGAGTCAAAAATGCGTTCAATACAAGATCAACTGGACTTTATTTGTAACAGAAAACGTTTCAAATACATTACGTTACGTTACAAATAAAGTCCAGTTGATCTTGTATTGAACGCCTTTTTGATTTATCATGTCCTGGACGACTGAGAATCTTCACCAGCATATCTTGGATGAGGGAGCCATAAAAATACCAAAAAGAAGTAAGTGCTATCTATACTGTATGTTTCAAAGACATTGGCTCAGTTTTTTTGGTCGTTAGAGATACGTTTTTAAAATATGAGTGTGAAGTGGCATAAATTATAGGGATGTAGATGGCAGACAGTCTTTGAAGGTACTCTGTATCATTTTTAACTGCTTCTATTCTGTACTTTATCAGGCTGACCTTTTGTCTTTCACCACTTTAAACAGTAGTAAAAGTGGCATCTTTGCAACTATAAATTTTTAATAGGAAAATCATCCTGATTGAGATTCAAGGAAGGATTTCTGAGTGCAAAGACAGATACTTGCAAGGGGGGACATTGAAGGCTGGTGCAGAGGATTACAGCTGAATGTTTTTCCCATTTTTTCCCCCTTCTTTCAATCATTTGGATTTTCACCTCTTTCTGGACTTGGTGGGAGGATGTGTTCTTTAGCAGAAGTGACCTGGCTCTGCTCTCTCATTGATGTGTGTAATGAAGGCCTGTGTCTGAATAATCCCATTAGGTGGTCAGATTAAAACCTGAGCTGATATTTGAGACCGTGCCAGGCGCTGCTTTAGAAAACGGAGAGCTCTGCAGTCAGCCCTGGGAGAATGGCAGCGGCTGAGGAGACTGGCTGTGTTTGGGCGGTCTCATCTCTTTGGGCTGATAGTGTCATTGTAATTACAGCGGAGAGGAAGCCTTCAGGAGTTTCTCAACTTCGCTCAGTACCATCTTTTTTATACCTGAATTATGCTCCGAGACTCATCATTTTCATTTAAGAGTCGTTGTTATCAAGTGTAACAGATTTGATTGAACATTCTGAGTTGATAATTTGAATACATTTTCTTCTGGCGTTAGAAACTTGTCTCCTTTTTATGTTCTGTTGGACTTAACCGAATTGCTCGGCAGCAGATGATTTTGTGGTTCAGCGGGATTGCTCAGCTTTAACGATTTATTTCAGTTCTGATTGGTTGTAAATGAGCTTCCTTATCCCCTGCTCGGGGGCAAAACTGATGCAGGGTACAAATTAGCAGCGTTAGCGGCGCCATCATGTTGTTTGTTAACCGATTGGCTTCCTGACTATTTCAATGTGTGTGTTTATCAGATCCAGATGAACATATGGACACTGTTAAGATCTATCCCAATTAGATGTTGATGCCTTATAACAGGCTGGTAATAAAGCAGTAGACAAAGCAAGACAAAAGTGGTAATTGTATCAAAAGCTGTAAATCTTTGCTTTTCTTCCGGCTTGTCTTTAATTGCTACATTTTAAACAAGACACTGCACTACATCAACAAAAGCAGTGTCATCTGTAAAGTAGATGTTGTTTTCCCCGTTTCTTCAGCTTCCATGAATAAAACTCAATGTTCCTTATCTTTGGAGGTTCACCCAAGCCTTCAACACTTTGATCACACTTCAGAGAAAAGTCTCTTTGTGTCGTTGCTTCAAGGAACTTTACAGAGTTTAAGTATTGAACCACTCTACGGTGAAAGACGCTGCTGTCAGTTTTACAGTAAGCAGCAACCAAATTAGCAGATTTCCCGCTCTCGGAAATAATGGATTAGTTATGAAGGTGCTTTAGCTCCAGTTTTAGTGTACTGTCGTTGTGGCTTTTCACTTTTGTACTTGTAAAACGACGTCCAAGCAGTCAGGCGTTTTAGTTCCTGTCTCTTAAGCGGGCTATGCAAGTTATGAAGATACATCTGTGTGACACATTGAATTAATCTCCATCTCTTTTCTCTGCTGCCTTTTCTGAAAAATATCTTGCTCTTTCAAATGTACGCTATCTTGTAGCTGCGTCGCTCTGCTGCCTGAATGAAAGAGTTCCACGTTTCTCTGCTCTCTTGATGCATTTTGTCTGTGTACGCTTGGCTGCTGGTAATCATCCCTGACGATGCTCGTTCATTTCATTACCTCTGCACTGATGTTGAAGATATGTTCTGTTTTATGCTGGACTGTACCATAATATGTCATTCAATGTACTTATTTTGTATGAAACTCTCTATGCTACATTTAATACCTGAACAGCTACATTGAAAATGTCGTCTTCTGCTTTCTGATGAAATATTTTAATTTCCCTTCACCTGCCAAACAGAAGAATTAACAGTCAATGCATGCTGATAACGCCTTCATTCATCCTATTGTCCTCAGTCATGTTACTCTTGTGGTGGTCTGGCTGTTTCAATCTGTCTAAGCTGCATGTTACTGTTAGTGATTGAGCTGTGTCACGATAACGCCGAGGGTTCCTGTGGGATTGGATGGAGGGGTTGTGGGAATGGGGGGGGGTCCTTCCTTTTCCCTTTGCTTTTCCGTCCTTGTCTCCCTTACTTCATCTTTTCCTTTTAAAAATAATGCACCTGCACAAATGCACCTCCTCCCACCAGAGCACTGACACACTCCCTTCCATCTGTCTTTTCCTACCCAGAATCCCCTAACCCGGTACCCAGTGGCGGTGTGTTCCCGCCGGAGCCGCACAATGCAGGTTTCGCCATCGGGGGCGCTGTGGGGGGAGTTGTCCTGTTGGGCGTGGCGGCCATACTGCTCTTCGTGTTCCTTCGCCGCCGCCAGCGCACCTTCAAGGGAGACTACAGCACCAAGAAACACGTGTTTGGGAATGGGTACAGCAAGGCCGGTGGCCTGCCAAACCACCCGCCCATGCCCAAAAGCCTGCAGTACACGGAGGACTCCGATGACGAGAAGAAACCCACTCAGATAGGCACCACTGGAGGGTTTGAGGCAAGTGAGCGTAATTTTGATGCCGAATCGGAGGACTTGAAGAGACCGTACTTCACTGTGGATGAGGGGGAGAGCCGAGAATACGACGAGCGGACTCTGGGCTTCCAATATGAGCCAGAACCTGAGATAGCCGACGATATGATCTCTCAAACCGATGGTTCTGTCATTTCTAAGAAAGAGTGGTACGTGTAGTGGCATGCAACAACCAAACAACCTTTTGTCCCCCACCTGCATTCCACCTGACCCCTCACCTCCATCCTCCCTACCATCCCATACGTCAAACTGCACCGTCACACAACCCTATTCCTTCCTCACTCCTCCCACATCAGACCCCATCCAGCTAATTAGTGCTCACTTAGAAAGGGCAAGGGTCTATTTAAAGTGCAAGCATACCAACGTCTTACAGCATTGTGATCAGTTCCATCGGGTGAACGGGGGGGAGAAAAACCTAAGGTATGTAAAATGACTCTCTGTGGCTCCAAGGCCAGAAAGGTGATTGGTTAATACTGGTGTATTTTTTTTTTCTGTTTGTGTATTTTTTCATGTTATAAATGTATTAAATGTTGGAAAAAAAGAAGAAAAAGAAAAAAAAAAGGTTGAGGTTTTTGCTGAGCACATTATGAAAGTCCTACACTGGATGTATGGTTTGTTTTCTTTTTCTATCGGCATTGAAATATTTTGTCATTTTCTAATCTCTTTTTGTATGACCTTTAAGTGAGCGGAGAATCGTGTCTGACATCGTTACAGGTTGAGTTCAAAGTATTTTGGTCAAATGTTTCAGAACAGAAAACACAATTCTGTACAGACCTGTGTCATATATAACGGCAAATAAGCCGTTCTCCAAAGACATGACGGATACTTTTTGGCCCTTTGTGTTTTTGTGCTGTAATAGTTTTTTTACTAAGATGGTGTCGGTCTACTGAGCCATATCGATGTGGCAGTAACAGATCAATTTCCAATGCTTTGTTTTATTTGGACTACAATTTTGTCCTTGTAAAATCAGTGCCCTTATCAGTGATTCAGAAAAGCAGGGGAGAGAAGGGCTGCATCTGGGTCATAAACAATATTTCAACTTTTCAGTGGTGCGTCGCAATTATGTCCACAAGGCATTTGGTGAGTCTCACAGGAAGATCTCTAATAACATTCTAAAATGTCATGAATGTCTCTCGACTTGAACAGTTTGACCTGTGTACGCGTGCTCAAAATATTACCACTATAATGAAATGTCTGGGGTGTTTTTTTGTGTGTGTTGAGCTGTCACAATTATGTTTTATTCTGACCCCTTTTTATCAAATGGATGTCAGCGAAAAAGTGTCTGAGGAATTTCCCAATAATGACTCTGCCTCTCTAGCTGTGACTGTTTACTGAACAACTGGCTTACATCAAGCGCATTTTCCACGAGGAGTCATCCATGGACACAAAAGGACTCGAATAAGAGTTGGAAATGTCAACCGATGCTTGTATTTACGCCAACAGAAAAGATTTTAACAAGTAAAGGGAATTGAAAGTGTAACGGTGGCCACGTTGCGTTGTAAGTAAGCAGAAAAATAAGTCAGCTGCTGCTTTTCGCCTTCGTTTTATTTCCACTTTCTAAATGAATTTGTTCCTTTTTTTTCGTGATTTTTACAATGGATTGTCTTTAATGGGATTTGAATCTGCACACATGGACACAATGTCTGCAGGTATTACATATATAAATATAGATATTTGTTTTTTAAATTGATGTTAACAAGTGCCAGTGGATGCTAGTAGAGCAACAGACTTTGTTTCTCCTCTGCACTGAGGTTCATTATACAATCAGAGAAATGTATTTGCTTCAAACAAACAGAAAAAAAAAAGAAGCTCAATGTGAAAAATCTGAGATAAAAGAAGCATTCCAGTAAATCTGTGGATGTAAACATATCTGACTGGCTCTGAACAATATAAATACTGTATTAAGCCTTATTTTATGCATGTTTTTGTGTGTGGGAGTGGAAGTGGATTTTTTTGTTTTTTTTTGTTTTTTTACATCCAATTTCTGTGTGTTTGTCCTCATTTGCAGCTTAAAAGGTGACACTTTTGTCTGTGTCGTCAGTACTGAGAGAGGTATGAGTTTATCGGTACGCAGTACCCAGCAACAATATTGCAGTTAACACAAAACTATGTGTATAAATATATATGTTCATTAATAAAGATGACAAAAAAAAAACGTTTGTGGGAAGAGATCTCGCAGATGTGAATGTTTTACAGTCCATGCTTGTCTATTGTATGCTTTTAGATGAGCATGTTAAACATGAGCCTCAAACTATTGTACAATAAACACAAATTAGCATTAACAAGTGGAAAAT
Source organism: Garcialebias charrua (assembly GCA_038048925.1). Lineage (NCBI taxonomy): Eukaryota > Metazoa > Chordata > Actinopteri > Cyprinodontiformes > Rivulidae > Garcialebias > Garcialebias charrua. The sequence goes on from JBBPBX010067320.1 coordinate 12,520, forward strand.
ACCATATTCCTAATAAAATGTCAGTTGATCTCAGTTTAGTTTTGTTCCATTTTATGTATATATTTGCTGTTTGAATCATTTCTGTGGCCTTATTTCCTTTTGTTATTTTTCTGTTCTGCATCTTAAACACAACGTATGGTTTCAGCTTTTGTTTTTTTTGTTTTTACATTTGGTGCCTTCAGAGTAAAGAGGCATTCTGAGCAGTCACTTTCTGATCATTTAGGTTATTCATGCCCTCAACAGCTCCATAAATTAAACTGAATATAGAACTGACTGCAACCCTCTTGCGGATCAGACAAATGATGGTTGTTTACATGCAGTGCGTTCCCGTTAGTGTAGTCGGGGTCCTTCCGTTCCCAGCTGTGGCACTTTATTAACACTGCATCTATACTTGATGGTTAAATCAAATTAAAAGTTGCATTTATTACCATTTTAAACTAATGATGACTAAATGTTGACGTAGCGCTCAATGCTGAATGGTTTAAGGCATAAAGAGATCTAATTTCTGCAAATTAGTCACACATTGCTGACTTTCTTAAGCACAATTGAAATGCTAATCTAATGTCTAAATTAATCAACATTACCCTCGTTTGAAAGCACAAATACATTTTTTTTTTTGCATTTGGCTGCGTTCATTAAGACACTGCCACGCCTGCTGCTTAGACATGTTGCAAGTAAAAAATAAAAATAAAACATTTCATATGAGAGTCAACATTGTGCGTACCAGTTGATCATATTGTGAGGTTTTAATTTTCTAATAGCAACTATAACTTCATTCCATCCTAATCTGCATTTTTTTATTCAGTATGTTCAACATTCCACTGTAAATATTGTACAAACGGTTGAGATTATAGTACGGGTTTATTTGGGATTATCTGTGTTGGGAGCGTGTAATGTACAATAAACCTTTATTTTATTTTTATTTTTTTATTTTTGTCTGCAAACATGGAGACTCAGTGATGGGTAGATGAAGTTGATGCTTAGCTTTTTCCAAAATCCCACCTAAAAAAAACCCGCTCCTCTGCAACTTTTTCCACATGCCAATAATGACTGGGGGTGACACGTACGGTTTGTCAATATGATGTTATTGAGCAAAGCGCAAAAGAGAAAAATATGTTTTTATGCAGCCATGTGAATGTATATTTCTGAGGGTGTTACGAATATAAAAAGTAAAAAAAAAAAAAAGAACTTGTTCAATTGTGATGACCCAGTAAAGTAACTTGTATTTGTTTTGAGCATTAAATGAGTTCAATAGTCAACAGCGTTTCGTCCCAGTTCACTGATTGGATAGTTGTGTGTTACCTGATTGAATATGATCCATGACTGCCACACACTCCTTATCGCTCTGTATTGATTTGGGTAATTGCAACCTGTTTCCCTCTTGCTTTGATCAGTGATGCATCGTTGTTTCCTAACGCACGTACTTAATTAGAGTGTGTTGTATTCAGTGCCTGACGAGAAACACAAAACACATGTTCAATTTAGATTATTAAAACAATAACTTTGCAGTAACATTTAGGCGGTTGCACCAGAAATTGCACAACCCGAGTTTAGAAAAAGTTGGGATATTGTGCAAAAATGTAAATAAAACCATGACGCAACGATTTGCAAATCTCATAAACTCATAATTCATTCACAATGTAAAAAAAAAAAGTTAACGCATCAAATGTTGAACTCACGCTGCAAGTTTTGGGGAACCGAAACGGGAACGTTAACATTTTTTCCACAGCAACACTCAAGAAAGATGGAGCGTGAGCAACAAAACGTTGTAAAAGTGAGTTGCGGGAATAAAAACGACAGCATTTGGTTAAAACGGTTGACAACGGTTCTGTGGTCAGACAAACTGAAAAGTATAGCTCTTTTAAGAAAAAACGAACACGGAGACCCAAGGGCCTGTTGTCAAGTGTCATGTTCAAATATGTGCCTCTCTGATGGTATGGGGGTGCATAGGTACCTCTGGAATGGCAGCACATCTGGATATAAATCAATGCAAAACTATATGTAAAGTTTTTAAAGCAACATGTGCTTCCATTTAGCAATATAACGGTATCCAGCAAAGGATACTCGGGACTGTTGAGCAGCTAGCATCCTGCATGAGACACGACTGGGACAACATCCATCTCCACATGAGCAGCTTGTCTCCTCGGCTCCTAAACCAGCACTATTCAACTAAACTGCTCAGGGGGCCACAGTTTATGAAAGCCAGCGGCTCAGGGGCCGGACATCCAGCAGTCAAAGCCATTATGTGAATTGGGTGTCCAAACATTATGTGGAGCAAATGTGGACATTATGTGGACCAAAACCTTGAAGATGAACGGAGCCATGAGCCACAAAAATATGAATAACAAGCGTACGCATTTTTTGTGATTTCTTTTTAACTCAGCGTAAACAATATTTTTTGAGAATGGACAACATTTACTCATTTTTGTGGAGAATGAGTTCTAAATTGTTGTAGAGCCACAACATTAAAAGCTTCATTAACTTTTTTTTCTTCATTTATTTGATTTTATTGATTTATTGCTAAATGATTGTTTTTCTGGTGACCAGGTTCAGTATGCAGTTTCTGTAGAACTGCAGCAGTTAGAAATATTTTCAACAGGCAAAGCATTCTGATCCCTCCCCCTCAGAGCCATATGTGGCTCTGCCCCCTTGTGGTCTGTTGAATTTCAAATTCAAGCTCTGTTTTTATTGGCTGATTCAAATTCAAGCTCTGTTTTTATTGGCTGGTTACAAACTCTGTTTTTATTGGCTGGAAAATGGCGGGTCACCTTTTCTTTTTAGAAATGCTTATTTACCACCTGGAGAAGCAAGGGGACAATATTTTTTTTAATTTTTTTTCAGAGATTACCTGGCTAACATCAGTCTGTCAGGAGGTAGTGACAGAGTGAAGAAATATGTTCATAAAAAAAGCTACATACTGCAGCTAAACATTATACTGCACCTAAACATTATATAAAATATGATCATCATTAAATTTGCAAAAGGTCTGGTCAACATGTCTTAAGCCTAGGGGCCACAATTTTATCCTTAAACTGCAAATGTGGGCTGCACAAAATCATTCCAAGGGCCACAAATGGCCCTCGGGCCACACTTTGCACACCACCGATGTAAATAAACCACGTTTTATAATAATTTGTTACCTTTTAAATGTGTTTATTTTGTTGCATTGAATCATATATGCAATAAACAACAAAAATCGAACCCAGAACCAAAAATTGTATATATATTTTTCTAAATTATTTCATTGGTGAGCCAGACTTAAGTCAACCGTGGGCCTGAAATGTCTCATGGGCCACCAGTTGAATAGCCCTGTTTCCCAACTGGTATAGAAGAAGACTGGAGGTTCACAGAGTGAAACCCTTAAAAATAAACGGGTACAAGTTTCTAGTTTGAACCATTGGCAATTGAAATATGTGAATAAAATGTGGGTTTCTGAGATCTGCAAATCAATTGTATTTATGTTTTTATGTGCCACACTGTGTCCAAACCTTGTCGGTTGTGTCTGGTTTAGAACATTCCAGGAACAAAAGGGGAATTTAAAATAGTATTAAGACATTTCTAATGAATGCAATATAATTAATGTGTTTCTTTTCTTTTTATAATATAGCCAGTTTGAGGATATTTGCTAGCAGCCGACAGGATCATGATGTGCAACGAAACTTAAGTGAGAGTCTAGCAAAGTAAAAAAATCATATAAGTTTTTGATGTAATTACTGTAGCTTTTTATTGCTTTAATTGGAAAGTGAAAAAAAAATGTCAGACAGATGTTGATATTGAGTTTGGTGCTTAATGAAGCTGCGGTGATATGATAAGCCAGGGCTCAGTGTAGAGCCAGATCTGTCTCAGACTGTGGGACTCGAGCGCAGACATCTGCACCGTGCACATTAAGAACAGCCCAGAGTTTGCAGCTGTTGCCATCCATTTGCTAAAAGAGCCTTTTGTAGCCCTAGGGGCTTTGATGGCACATAGGCTTTTAACATGCACGGCCGGCTGATTTTTTTCTGCTTTACAGAGCCACAAGAAGAATTTTACCGCAATTTTTTTTTTTCTGTGAAATTTCCTCAAGGATAAAGAATGGCTGCATTTTAGTTTTTTAATGAGCTCCTTCAGAGCCATACGTTCAATAAAATGGTTGATTAATGTTAAAACACCGTGCAGAGTCTGTGATGATAATCCACTGCCGGAAATCAGAGAATACAAATTATATTGGTTTTAAAGATGACAGTGCACAACAAAAATAAGCAAACTGTGCTTGTCATAGTAAAAGATAAACTGGGTGTTTAGGCATGTAGTTCATACTAAATGGGGTTCAGATAGGCGCTCAAATTGATGCTGAGTAAATATTCAGCATTTCAGTTCACCCCCGAGCTGATAGGTTTTGTGGTAAATTTTGTTGCTTTTTACGTTTGTGTTTCTTTCCAGAGTCAATTTGTTTGTTTTATGCCTGAACTGCTGGTTGAACTCTGGATTAAACACTTCAATTTGTGAGGTATTTTGCTTTGCAGGAGCATCCATCCAAATGCTGAGTCTCCAATAAGACAAAAAAATAATCAATCTAAACGACTTCAGAGGTGCACACACCCTCAGCCGATATTACAAGTCATTACACTCCAGTGATTGAATGGTTAATGGACGTAGTGTATTTGCATATCCAATTCAATGGGCTGCATAAAAGAGCAGTGTTTCACTCATTGATCAGTAGGGGGAATTTTGTCTGCTCTACTTTGCAGCTTTGAGGCCTGTTTGTATACTAATCAACAAATTAATTTTAAAAAATGGGTTTAATGTCACATTTATTCAAGTAACTGGTTTATCTATTAAACGTCTGCTGTGTAAGTCACATTATGATTTTTCTTTTCAATAAATGTTCTCATTGTTGTCGAAAGACCCCAAAAACCTGTGTCAGAGGCTGTAAAAACAGGAAAACAAATGTTTTGTTCATGCATTGTGGATCCTAATAACTTTTTCTTTGGATAAACAGATTGTTCATATTCTAGAAATAAACAATGCTCTCTCTTCCTTTCTTTGGCCTTTTCACTCTTGTTTCTGTCCTTTGCCGTCTTCACTTTGAGGCGACGTTGAGCTTGGTCTCATTAACTTGTTGTCTTCCTGTAAAGAATGCTTTTTGCTCTCGTGGTGAACAATCTCAAACGTTCCCCCTCAGGGATCGTAGAATCCAGTCTTAACAACCGTCGCTCGCGAGGACACAAGGCGGCGATATCTAATCGACTCCGCCATCATAAAAGGTTCTGTTAATACGTTTTCCCAAGAGGTCTCGAAAGTTAATGTAGTGTGAATATGTTAAAAGATAGAATATGTCACTCTAAAATTGAGTTAGGAGGATTTGTTTGCAAATGTCAGGAGAAAGTGATTGTGCACTTCAACAGCCTTGGCCTTAACTGCCTTGCAACAGGATTTGATTTGTTTATGAAGTCAACAGACTGCAATTTAACATGTTTTAAATGTTTCTTGACAGTCAGTCCAAAAGTTTTAAAGGTGTTTCAGTGGAGACCACTGTGTAACCTCACTCCCCCACAAACATACACAGTTAATCTCTAAAACGATCAATTATCAGATTATTACCCATAATGCTGTTCACCACACTGTGATTATTATTAGTTTGATAATAGTTACAAAATGCTGCACAGTGTTGCTAATTTTACCTACAGGAATATAAACTGCCTTTTCTTTATGATTCATTGGACACCTTTTAGAAAGTTCCACTGGAATAAGTTACTGTAGCTGTTGTGGTTTAAAACATCTGGAGTGCCGTTTAAATGTTGATCAAATGTATGATCAGCTTTCTTTCATTTAGCAACAAGCATGGGAAGAGTTAGGAAAATATAATCTAACTTGATAGGCACAAGCTTCCCCTGACTCTTGAAGAAGAGGTTAAAATGGATGGATGAATGGATGGAAGGATGATGGATGGACGGATGGATGATAAATGTTTGGATGGATGGATAGATGTTTGGATGGATGGATGTTTTGATGAATGGATGGATGTTTGGATGGATTTATAGATGTTTGGATGGATGTTTGGATCGATGGGTGTTTGGATGGATGGATGTTTTGATGAATGGATTATGTTTGGATGGATGGATGGATGGATGTTTAGATGAATGGATAGATGGATGATAGATGTTTGGATGGATGGATATATGTTTGGAGGGATGGGTGTTTGGATGGATGGACAGATATTTAAATGGATGGCTGTTTTGATGGATGTTTCAATGGATGAATGGATGTATGTCTGGATGGATGTTTGGATGGATGGACAGACGTTTGGATGGATGGGTGTTTGGATAGATGGATGGATGTATAGATGGATGGACATTTGGATGGATGGATGAATGTCTTGTGCTAGACATGACCTATATAAACGCTAAAAATAACAGAAAAAATGTATGTTTTAGAGTTTTTCATAAAAAAACATTTATTTTCCTCACAGCTGATCAGCTGATCTGTAGGTGTGTCTTTTAAAGGTGCATGTTTCAATGTCATCAAGACCAATTACAAAAAAAAAATCATAAAGCATGAAACAAAATTTACTATTTTTTCCTCATATTGACAGCCAATGAGTCCTTAAATTAAAAAATTAAAAAACAGTTCACAATATTTGTGACAAGTCTGTTGAATAATTGACTGAGAAAAATCAGCAGTGGTGACTCATGGGAGCGCCATTGGAGACAGAAAAAAGAATACTTTCATGTATTGATATGTATTTACACTCATTTGTTGAGCTGAGTATACAAATAAAAGTATTTTGTTTACACTGAGTGCGCAATTGCATTTAAGAATTGCATGTTAAAATATATGGAAAAGTAATGGCAATTACTTAATAATTCAGGATAACATTATGGTTGATTTCATAGTTTAAAATTTGTCATTTTAAATCCAATAAATACGTGTGAAC
>JBBPBX010067321.1:0-19434 GCA_038048925.1 Garcialebias charrua
TATATGATTTAATTTTATTAAGTCATCTAATCTATGAGAAATCTTAATACCCAAGTATGTAATGTTACCTGATTGTAGTTTTTCATTTAAAGAAGCATTAAACATACAATTTATTGGAAAAGCTGTAGATTTTGACCAATTTATAGAATAATCAGAAACTTGTGAGAATGAGTTTATTAATTTGATAACATTAGATATAGAGTTTTCTGAGTTTTGAAGAAAAAGTAAAACATCGTCGGCATATAAACAAATTTTATGTTCTATATTTTTACATGGTATGCCTTTAATGTCAGCAGTTTGCCTTATTGCTGCTGCTAAAGGTTCAATAAACATAGCAAATAATGCTAGTGAAAGTGGGCATCCCTGTCTTGTGCCTCTCTCTAAACAAAAGCTTGAAGATATTTGATTATTTGTCCTGACACATGCTTTTGGTGAGTTATATAGTATTTTCAACCAATTAATAAAATAGTTTCCAAATCCAAATTTAATCAAGGTAGCATATAAAAAAATCCATTTACTCTATCGAATGCTTTTTCTGCGTCTAAAGATAAAATAGCCGTTTCAATATTTTTACTCTATTAAATTATATAATCTGCGAGTGTTTGTAGTCGAGTGTCTTCCTTTTATAAATCCAGTTTGATCTGGATGAATAAGGAAAGGAGTTATCCTCTCTAATCATTTAGATAGGGCTTTACAAATTATTTTAACATCAACATTAATAAGCGAGATGGGATGATAACTTGTAGGCAATACTGGGTCCTTACCTGATTTTAAAAGGAGACTAATGTTGCGTTCATATGTGTTGGAAGCCTGCCATTTTCTTCTGATTCTAATAGCATTCTGTAAAATATTGGTTCCAAGATATTCCAAAATTCTTTATAAAATTCTGCTGGATAGCCATCTGGACCCGGAGATTTTTTATTTGGCTTTTTTTTTATTGCGTCATAAAGTTCTGCTGATGTTAATGGTGAGTCTAGGTCTGATGATTGACTACTGTTTAATTTTGGAAGTGTTACTCTATCCAAAAATTGATTGATATCCTCATCTGTTGGATTTATTTGTGGAGTATATAGAGTTTTATAAAAATCTCTAAAAACACTGTTTACTTTTCCCTCATCATAAGTTATATTTCCATTTGTATCTTTAATACTGTATATAGATGTTTTTTTCTTTTTCTTTGTTTAATTTGAGTTGGTTTGCTAAAAAGCTCCCTGATTTATTACTATGTTCAAAATGTTCTGAACAAAGCCTTTCTACCAAGAATTTGTTCTTTTTAATCAATAAATTAATTTAATTCTAACTTTGTTTTGTGTAGTTTTTTTGTATATCTTCTCCTTGTATACCTTCTAGTAATTTTATGGATTTCTCTAATTCCTCAATACGTTTATTTTCTTTTTTCTTTTTATTTGTAGAATAGGATATTATTTTTCCTCTCATAACTGTCTTCCCAGCCTCCCAGAGTGTACATGCTGATGTTCCTGGCAAGTCATTAAACTCCAAATACAGCTTCCATTCATTTTTAACATATTGTATAAATTCTGTGTGTGAGGTTGAGAGGTTCCGGCTAGAAATAGTCGGACTCACCTCAACGCATGGCTCTGGCTCTGGAACGAGTTTCCTTGAGAGGGGTTGGACACTCTTCCACTCTGGAGTTGCCCCTGGTGAGAGGTGCCGAGCAGGAGTGGGCATACTTGTTGCCCCCCCCATCTTGGTGCCTGTACGGGGTTTACCCCGGTGAACGAGAGGGTAGCCTCCCTTCGCCTACGTGTGGGGGGACGGGCTCTGACTGTTGTTTGTGCCTATGCGCCAAACGGCAGCGCAGATTACCCACCCTTTTTGGAGTCCTTGGAGGGGGTATTGGAGAGTGCACCTCCTGGGGACTCCCTTGTTCTACTGGGGGACTTCAACGCTCACGTGGGCAATGACAGTGAGACCTGGAGGGGTGTGGTTGGGAGGAACGGCCCCCCTGATCTGAACCCGAGTGGTGTTCTGTTATTGGACTTCTGTGCTCGTCATGGATTGTCCATAACGAACACCATGTTCAGGCATAAGGGTGTACATATGTGCTCTTGGCACCAGGACACCCTAGGTCGCAGTTCGATGATCGACTTTGTTGTCGTCTCATCTGATCTGCGGCCGCATGTCCTGGACACTCGGGTGAAGAGAGGGGCGGAGCTGTCCACTGACCACTACCTGGTGGTGAGTTGGCTCCGATGGTGGGGGAGGATGCCGGTCAGACCTGGCAGACCCAAACGTATTGTGAGGGTCTGCTGGGAACGTCTGGCAGAGTCTCCCGTAAGACGGAGCTTTAACTCCCACCTCCGGGAGAGCTTTGAACACGTTCCGAGGGAGGCGGGGGACATTGAGTCAGAGTGGGCCATGTTCCGCGCCTCTATTGTCGAGGCAGCTTATCAGAGTTGTGGCCGTAAGGTTGTTGGTGCCTGTCGTGGTGGCAACCCTCGAACCCGGTGGTGGACACCGGCGGTGAGGGATGCCCCGTGTGTTGACTTGGGATCAAGTTTTCTGGGAGTCCTCCCAGAAATGGAATGCTTAGCTCAAAATCATGAAAATCAGTAGAGATCAACCATCCTAGCTATGTGTGTTTTGGGATCAGTACCTCTGCTGTGCTTGTGTTGCACACAGCAACAGTCATGGTTCTTCAGTCGAGGGTCACTTGGCATGTGGTCTCCATGGACAATCCTAAGTTGAAAAACATAGGAGATGGTTGAAAGTATGCCTCTTTTGTGCTAATAGCTTGTCCTTTCATGATGTGAAACATCACCGGCTTGTTCATAACCTGAGGTGGTACCGCAGTGTTATGGCTGTTAGCAATCTGGCAGACCTCTGGTATGGTCTGTCCAGCCTTAAGGTTCTCTGTGATTAGCACAGGAGAGTCCTTCGTGGCTGTGTCTAGTGACCACAGTACATTGTTGTTGATGTCCACTCGGACACCTAATCTTACCAAAACGTCGGAGCCTATGTAGGTTGCATGTGGTAAGTTCGGGACACACACAGAGGCAAACAAATGCTCAAACAGAGACGATCACACAATGAAACACTGTTCACTGAGCAATAAAAGAAGCAAAGTTCAAGTTTTGGATTGGATATTCTGTCAGCACAGTGTTTTACCTCACATTTGTTAAAACAAATAAATAAATGAAAATCATACATGCTGAAACTAAAAATGTGTTCTTGTTGCTTCTATTTGATTTATTTTGAAAGAGTTGAGGTGTGGTAAAATTGCCTGAAGTGAGCTCAGCTGCTTAAGCTTTTTTGGCCCTGCAGCAGTGACCACAGTACATTGTTGTTGATGTCCACTCGGACACCTAATCTTACCAAAATGTCGGAGCCTATGTAGGTTGCATGTGGTAAGTTCGGGACCACGAGGAACGGGTGATCCAGTTCTCGTTGGTTCCAGATTAGTTTCAGGTCAATGATCCCTTTTGCGGTCATTACCTGTTTATCGTTGGGGTCTAACGAAAAGCGGAAAGCTTTTTTGTTCATTCCTAGACCCAACTGTTTTTTAACCAAGGTTCCATAGAAAGCTTGGCTGATCGCTGATTTCTCCGTCCAAGGGGACAGAACAGCATCATCGGTATGGGATCCTTGGATCTCAACACCTTTGACTACCTGCGGTAGGTAGTGTTCAGTAAGTGCTGACTGTTTCAGCTCGCAGAGGGGGCTCTCTTGTTAGGCCTCTTCTGCCTCACCTGTTGCTGAAGGTTCACTTACCGGGATTGTGCTCTCGTTTGAGGATTCCCTTGTGCCTTCCGCGGTACCTGCTGTTAGACAGTCAGTGTCACCTTGTGTAGGCATATCGATCGGCAGTGGTTGGCTCACTCTGGTCCACATTGTCTGATCGCCATAATCTATAATCGTGTCGAAGCGGTTTATAAAGTCTTGGCCGACCAAAAATGGGAATGAGTCAACGGCAAACATGTGTACCGGGTGGTATAGCGTGGTTTCACCAATCTGCATGTGAACCATGGCTATAGCTGTTAGGGTTGTTCTCGTCTCTGAGAGTCCCTGCAATACTACAGCACATTCTTTGAGGGGTATTTCCCTGTCAACACCGTTAGCGGCTATCCATAGCTCCTCCAACAGTGTGGGTGACATAATGGTTATGTTGGCCCCACCGTCCAGGAGGGCCTCTTCTGTGAGGACCACTTCTAATGTGATTGACAGGTAAGCTTTCTTAGCAGGCCCTTCCTGATAATGTTACATAGGAACCTATCAAGTTTTCTTCGACGTATATTACGTCTACCATTGTCTGTGTCATTTTCATTTATCAGTACTGGTAGTGCAGTCACACATGGGTCTGAGTGTTCGGTCTGTGACGAGTCATTGTCTTTGGTAAGTGAGCTTCCCCCCCCCCCTTTTTCTGATGAGGGGCTCTCGGACTCTGTAACAATGATGTCATGGTTACAGTCAACGTCTTGTTGACTGTCTGTACCCTGATTGTCAGCAGCCTGACCATCAGTATCTTGGTGAATGTCAGCAATTGTGGCATTGTTGTTATTTGCGTGCTCTGAGTTACTATCAATGATAGTGCTACACATTACTCCAGGTTTGTTTTTCTTGTTTGTTTTTTTCAAACTTTCTAATAACCGACGTATGTTCTCCATCTCTTCTGAGGACAGAGGTTTAGGGCCTTTTTTCTGGAACTTCTGTGGGTTTTTCCTCGCCTCGGACTGTTCAGTCTGAGGTGCAGGAGCTGGCGCATTGCTCGGGGGTCCCCTCTGGGACCACCCTCTTTCATATGAGTCTCCTTGGGACCCATATTTCTTTTTCTTTTGGAATGCCCCCCCTTTTTGATGATGGGGTTCATCCTCTTGATGCGGCCTGCACCACTTCGGGTCTCTGGACCCCTTTTGGTCTTTGTTCCAGCGGACACCTTCATTTTACGGTTTGTTAGGTTGGAAATTTTGTTTTTTCTCGCCTTCCTTAAAAGAGTGAGCTGACGCTCTTGCTCATTCAAGTTCTAGCATTTGGTATCTGACCTTTTCACCTGGATACACTTCTACGGGTTTCTTGTGTCGCTTGTATGTTTCAAAAACACGTATAGCGCACTCCTTTAATTCACGCATGTTTTTTTCTTTGTAGTTGGCCATGAGGTTGGCCGTTGAACCAATTTCTGAATGTAGATTGTTCATAAAAAGAAGCTTAAAATCACGTTCATCCTCCATACCTGGCTCATTTCTATCACCAAAAAAGGCTTCGAAAAGTCTGTCATAATATGGGATCGGATGTTCATTCTGCCCCTGAGTGATTTTCAATGCGGCTTGGTAGCCAACGTCTCCCATGCGAGGAGCATATTCTTGCAGTAGAGTTTCGCAGAAAAGTTTGTAATCCTTCAAAATGGCGACTGGTTGACGCGCAATGAAGTACTGCACTTTTCTGTTTGAGGTGAGTTTAATTAAACCGACTCTATCGTCGACCGTAGCGTTCGGATAACATGCCAGTTTAAACTCAATGTCTTTCAGATAGGTATCTGTTTCAGTTGAACCATATTACACCTGTTGACATGGGGTACGTAGGTACCTGCCATTGGGTTATCCCAGCAAATGTCTGTTGAGGTGGGGGTGGGGGCAGAGGGAGTAGTGCATCGGGCATGGGCGGGGGCGGTGGAGGAGGGAGTGGGTCATCAGGTATGGGAGGGGGCGGCGGAGGTGGTGGATTCTCAAGGTGTTTACTCATGAGATCCAAACATTTTCTCTCTTCTTCAAAGAGTTTGTTCATTGCTGATGCACGCTCTATTCGACAACTGTTCAGTTGGACTCTTAACCCATCATTATCACGTTGTATCATGTGCTGTTCTTGTGATTTTCTATAATCATCTTGCAGCCTTGTGTACCGTAGTGATAATGATTCCAGGGTGTCCGTGCATTTGTCTAGCGCGTCTCGTGCCTTCCCACAATCCGCCTGAAGCGACTTGTACTGATGGTAATACTTATCCTTCTCCACCACACATTTTTCCAAATCATCTTGTGATTGTTCAAAATCCCTTTTTAACACCGTGCATTCTCCGTAGAGACTATGCGTTTGTTCAGCGCTGTCAATACTCAACTGTGTTAAACTCCTTACCTCCTGCTGTAAAGTGGCAATCTCCATTTATGCTGTTAAACATGATTTAGAGACAGCCTGGCGTGCAACAGTTTCAAAGTCTAGCTTGGCTTTTAACAGAAGGCTTAATTTAGCCAAACGTTTGTCTCTGTCTGCTTTCTTTTCATCCATTGTGGTTCCAGCTGTTACAATTTTTAATGCACTGTCCACATCTGTTTCCTCCATCAACTGTGTCTCTTGGTGGTAATTTGTGATGGACCCTGTGAGCGAATATAAGGCATGTTCGATCCAATCTGCTTTGGTCGGGTCGTAACCTTCAGTTGGCACAGGTTGCCCTGTTTCAGTGGTATCAGGGGTCTCACCCTCTGTGCCTGACATCTTTTATCTGGATTTTCTGTGAAAATCAAAATAAAAGATGCTCTGAATTCGTTACTCTAAACTTTTCACTATTTGAAATAAACAGGAAAGTTTAAATGTGCACAGGATAACTGTGAAAGATGTTGTGTCAGAGAGAAGGAAGAGGAGAAAACTGTACTTTTGTTTGTTATTTTAAACTATTTTGTATTTAAATTAAGCAAAAATGTTTGTCTGTACTTCTGTTATTCTAAATATTTTATTTAAAATAAACAGGAGTTTTTTGTTTGTGTACAGAACAATTTTAAAGGTGGTATTTTACCATAAAAATGCTGACTTTTTATTATGTTTTATGAGAAAACTCATCTGTTAACGTCTTTTAACCAATAGGGGGCAGCTTCAAGTCTTAATGTTATCACGAGCCGACTGATTTTTCTATTCAGCATTTAAAATAAAAACAACCTTTTAGAAGTAGTTTCTAGTGTGTCCGTGATAAGCGCTCGAACCACGTTCTTGTCAGAGACAAATTTATGTTGTTAGACAGTTTAGATGGCTTCAAATTAGTTTTTAAACTTTTTGTGAAATCTCCGTTTGTCTTGTGAGTGTGAACTGTCACTCAAAGTGCTGCACCTGGAAATGACGACAAAAAATAGGCGGGTCGACGTAGCGCGTCACCAGCTTTCGTACTTGAGCGAGGCGGAGCTCGCTACACAGATATGCGACGTCAACCAATCAATCACAGCGCTTGTAGTTCTATTCTCAAGCATTCATGGTTAATGTAGTTTTCATACCTTCGACCAATGCGGTGCCGGAAATGACGACAAAGTGGGCTGGTCGCAACGGCGTGCGTCCCCACTTCAGCGAATCAGCGCTCGCTACGAGAGTGATTGACAGCTTACAGCTCTCGTTTTATCCAATCACAGCTCATAAACAACATGTAAAGACACGTAGCCTTTAACGTTACCTTAGCACAACAGAACGCAACGTTTACAGACCCTTAAACAACTCAAACGCTTCAAATTAACTTCTCAAAATTCTGAAATATGGCAATCACAATTAAAACAGGCACAACTTAGCTACGCTTAGTAGCAAAGCACTTTAATTGCAACACAACACGGACTCTCTCGGAGCCGCGTCAAGGTCGGTTCTGTCCACTTTTAAGGAGCAGAATTCGGGTTTCACGAACCACTATTCGACACGTTCTAATAGTAATATGTTTCTTTGACCTGCTCTAACATGTAAAATACCAGCACAGCAATCTTGTAGATGTTAATAATAGCTTTTCATGCACAATGACTCGGCGGTCATTTTGCAGTGAGATTGCCTCAGCTTATGCACATCGTAATCTGGACCGGGTGTTATCAGAACCACCAAACACATGCCACACAGCATGACAAATACCCACCAAACTACTTATAGCGTTTAAAAAATTGAACAAATAACAATTTCAGCTTCAAATGTCATAAACTGCAGTCCTACAATCGTTCTGAGCACTTACAGCCCCAATTATTATCCTCAGAGTTTAAAACTTGGATCCTAATATGCAAACATAATGTTTCAAGTTCATGATGGATCACAGATTTATGAATAAACGTTCAGAAAACTCGTACTTGGACCACCAGATGAAGTAAACATGAGGGTGTTACCAGATTGTGTCTTTAAACACGTACGGTGCCACCCAGATGTAAAGGATATATAGGAGGTCAATATTAATACTGACCTCTTTACCTTAATTGATTTACTTATTCAGATTGAATAGTAATTCCACAGATTCTTTTCTTTTTCCGTTTATCCAATATTTCTGTGATCTTTATGATGGATAAGTAAAACAGAAGCCATAGAGTGACAATGGAAACGTTAACTTAGTTTGGTATGCCAAAAACACTACCATTTATTTAAAATAAATCAACTAAATTAACACATTACACTTGATAGACATGATTTCACTTTCTTGCAATTTAATACGTCAGCACATTTAAATTGTAACAACAGACATAAATACAGGATGTCATTATACTTAGTCTGTGGCTCTTTAGCTTAAATATAGTTACCAGCCAGAATGGAGATAGGAGAGATTTTAAAGGAATGAAGGGAGAGGTTAAGAGGAAGTTAATTATCTGGAGTTTAACCAGATGACACTTTCCATCCGACTTCTGCTAAATCCAGGTACGTTTGTAAACAGCTCTTTACCTTGAAGACGACTAGTCTTGTAAGGAGATGGTACCAGCCTTTCAGGCGTACAGAATCGTTGCAGGTCCAGTACGTCCGAACCGGTTCTCGTTTATGTTTCAACGTCTTCTGGGATCTGCATCGATCATCAGAAAAGGGTGTCAGCTCCTGGTTGGCTTCAAGATAACTTATTCCAAAAAGGAATTTAATTCAAAGTTCTGAGCTTGTACGCTCGGTTCGAAGTGGACTGATAACAAGCATGTTATCAGCCT
This sequence comes from Garcialebias charrua, assembly GCA_038048925.1. NCBI lineage: Eukaryota > Metazoa > Chordata > Actinopteri > Cyprinodontiformes > Rivulidae > Garcialebias > Garcialebias charrua. Next base: position 8,859 of record JBBPBX010067321.1, read on the forward strand.
TTACTGAAGACGAAGGTCCTTAGCTCTTGACCAAACGTCCCATAGCTTGAAGAGAAAGTTCACATCTCTCCTTCCTCACAGGAACTAACTGTTTCAGGAAAACTTAGAACCCTTAGTAGAAGATCTGAGATGAGAGAGACTTGTCTCTTCCCCATTGGTCCAAAAAGAACCAGTCGAGCAGTTCACTTGTTATCACGATTCAAGTTAAAATTCAGAGCAGAGAGAAATTGTTTAGGAAAAGTGTCTCAGTAAGGAGACTTTCAGACACTAGTGAGAGTTTTAGCTGAAACTCAACAAAAACAACTTCTGAGAAAGGCAGTTTGACATATTATCTGAACTTTGACACCTTTTCATTTGTAGAAATGGCATAGCATATACATATGTGATCATAAGACATATTGTAAATTACAACACTGTTCATGAATGAACACAAGTGATGCTCTGATTATATTTTGTATTAGAACAAAATCAAAGATAAAAATAGTCTCTTTTGAGTGAGTCTGTCCTTTGATTCAAGCTAATAAAATAAATTGTGTTAAGTGTCAGATTACTGAAAGGTCAGTAAAGGTCATCTCTGGAACAGTTCAAAAATACACAGGTGTATCAGAGCGGACACGGTCATGCCCACTACACTGTCATGCTGAAGAAGGAGTCCTATTGGGCCTTTTTGACCTGTGGGACCCCGGAAGCAGCAGATAGGTACCGAGAGTCCAAGCGGCATGCGGCTCGGGTGGTTGCTGAGGCAAAAACTCGGGCGTGGGAGGAGTTCGGAGAGGCCATGGAGAATGACTTCCGTACGACTTCGAGGCGATTCTGGTCCACCATCCGGCGTCTTAGGGGGGGAAGCGGTACGCGACCAACACCATTTATGGTGGGGAAGATGGTCTAGTGGCAGGGCTTTTGACTACGGACCCGAAGGTCGCGGGTTCGCGCCCCGGCCACTACCCAGCTTGGGGTGTCTATGAGTGCACACCTATTTCTCCAGCTCCCCGGGCGCTTTCGGGCTGCTCACTGCACCACCTGGTAGGTGGTTGGGTTAAATGCAGAGACGAATTTCGTCTGTGTATGGGAACATACGCAGATGACAGGAATAGACATTATTATTATTATTATGGCGTGCTGTTGACCTCAACTCGGGATGTTGTGAGTCGGTGGGCGGAATACTTCGAAGACCTCAATCCTACTGGCACGTCTTCCACTAAGGAAGCGGAGCCTGAGGACTTTGGGTCGGGCTCTCCAATCTCTGGTGCTAAGGTCACTGAGGTGGTTAAAAACTCTGCGGTGGTAGGGCTCCGGGGATGGATGAGATTCGCCCTGAGTTCCTTAGGGCTCTGGATGTTGTGTGGTTGTGTTGGCTTATGCGACTCTGCAATATTGCGTGGACATCGGGGACAGTTCCCTTGGATTGGCAGACTGGGGTGGCTGTTCCCCTATTCAAAAAGGGGGACCGTAGGGTGTGTTCCAACTATAGGGGGATCACACTCTTAAGCCTCCCTGGTAAGGTCTATTCAGGGGTTCTGGAGAGGAGGGTCCGTCGGATAGTCGAACCTCGGATTCAGGAGGAGCAATGTGGTTTTCGTGCTGGTCGTGGAACACTGGACCAGCTCTACACCCTCAGCAGGGTCCTGGAGGGTGCGTGGGAGTTTGCCCAACCAGTTTACATGTGCTTTGTGGACTTGGAAAAGGCATTCGACCGGGTCCCTCGGGGGGTTCTGTGGGGGGTACTCCAGGAGTATGGGGTACCAGGCCCATTGATATGGGGTGTTAGGTCCCTATACGACCGGTGTCAGAGCTTGGTCCGCATTGCCGGCAGTAAGTCAGGCTCGTTTCCAGTGAGAGTTGGACTCCGCCAAGGTTGCCCTTTGTCACCGATTCTGTTCATAACTTGTTCCGCTTATCCGGGGTCAGGTCGCGGGGGTAGCAGCCTAAGTAGGGAGGCCCAGACTTCCCTCTCCCCAGCCACTTAAAGCAGCTCCTCTGGGGGAATCCCAAGGCGTTCCCAAGCCAGCCGAGAAACATAGTCCCTCAAGCGTGTCCTGGGTCTTCCTCTGGGTCTTCTCCCGGTGGGACATGCCCGGAACACCTCACCAGGGAGGCGTCCAGGAGGCATCCTAACCAGATGCCCGAGCCACCTCAACTGGCTCCTCTCGATGTGGAGAAGCAACGGCTCTACTCCGAGTCCCTCCCGGATGACTGAGCTTCTCACCCTATCTCTAAGGGAGAGTCCAGACACCCTGCGGAGAAAACTCATTTCAGCCGCTTGTATCCGAGATCTCGTTCTTTCGGTCACAACCCAAAGCTCATGACCATAGATGAGGGTGGGAACGTAGATCGATCGGTAAATTGAGAGCTTTGCCTTTCGACTCAGCTCTCTCTTCACCACGACAGACCGGTACAGCGCCCGCTTCACTGCGGATGCTGCACCTATCCGCCTATCGATCTCACGCTCCAGTTTTCCCTCATTCGTGAACAAGACCCCGAGATACTTAAACTCCTCCACTTGGGGCAGGACCTCCTCCCCGACCCGGAGAGGGCATGCTACCCTTTTCCGGCTCAAGACCATGGCCTCGGATTTGGAGGAACTGATCCTCATCCCGGCCGCATCACACTCGGCTGCAAACCGCTCCAGCGAAAGCTGTAGATCACGATCTGATGAAGCCAATAGGACCACATCATCTGCAAAAAACAGAGAAGCGATTCTAAGGCCACCAAAACGGATCCTCTCAACACCTTGGCTGCGCCTAGAAATTCTGTCCATAAAAGTTATGAACAGAATCGGTGACAAAGGGCAACCTTGGCGGAGTCCAACTCTCACTGGAAACGAGCCTGACTTACTGCCGGCAATGCGGACCAAGCTCTGACACCGGTCGTACAGGGACCTAACAGCCCATATCAATGGGCCTGGTACCCCATACTCCCGGAGTACCCCCCACAGAACCCCCCGAGGGACGCGGTCAAATGCCTTTTCCAAGTCCACAAAGCACATGTAAACTGGTTGGGCAAACTCCCACGCACCCTCCAGGACCCTGCTGAGGGTGTAGAGCTGGTCCAGTGTTCCACGACCAACACGAAAACCACATTGCTCCTCCTGAATCCGAGGTTTGACTATCCGACGGACCCTCCTCTCCAGAACCCCTGAATAGACCTTACCAGGGAGGCTTAAGAGTGTGATCCCCTTATAGTTGGAACACACCCTACGGTCCCCCTTTTTGAATAGGGGAACCACCACCCCAGTCTGCCAATCCAAGGGAACTGCCCCCGATGTCCACGCGATATTGCAGAGTCGCGTAAGCCAACACAACCCCACAACATCCAGAGCCCTAAGGAACTCAGGGCGAATCTCATCCACCCCCGGAGCCCTGCCACCGCGGAGCTTTTTAACCACCTCGGTGACCTCAGCACCAGAGATTGGAGAGCCCGACCCAAAGTCCCCAGGCTCCGCTTCCTCAGTGGAAGACGTGCCAGTAGGATTGAGGAGGTCTTCGAAGTATTCCGCCCACCGACTCACAACATCCCGAGTTGAGGTCAACAGCACGCCATCCCCACCATAAATGGTGTTGGTCGCGTACCGCTTTCCCCCCCTGAGACGCCGGATGGTGGACCAGAATCGCCTCGAAGCCGTACGGAAGTCATTCTCCATGGCCTCTCCGAACTCCTCCCACGCCCGAGTTTTTGCCTCAGCAACCACCCGAGCCGCATGCCGCTTGGACTGTCGGTACCTATCTGCTGCTTCCGGGGTCCCACAGGCCAAAAAGGCCCAATAGGACTCCTTCTTCAGCATGACAGCATCCCTCACCGCCGGTGTCCACCACCGGGTTCGAGGGTTGCCACCACGACAGGCACCAACAACCTTGCGGCCACAACTCTGATAAGCTGCCTCGACAATAGAGGTGCGGAACATGGCCCACTCGGACTCAATGTCCCCCGCCTCCCTCGGAACGTGTTCAAAGCTCTCCCGGAGGTGGGAGTTAAAACTCCGTCTTACGGGAGACTCTGCCAGACTTTCCCAACAGACCCTCACAATACGTTTGGGTCTGCCAGGTCTGACCGGCATCCTCCCCCACCATCTGAGCCAACTCACCACCAGGTAGTGGTCAGTGGACAGCTTTGCCCCTCTCTTCACCCGAGTGTCCAGGACATGCGGCCGCAGATCAGATGAGACGACAACAAAGTCGATCATTGAACTGCGACCTAGGGTGTCCTGGTGCCAAGAGCACATATGTACACCCTTATGCCTGAACATGGTGTTCGTTATGGACAATCCATGACGAGCACAGAAGTCCAACAACAAAACACCACTCGGGTTCAGATCAGGGGGGCCGTTCCTCCCAACCACACCCCTCCAGGTCTCACTGTCATTGCCCACGTGAGCGTTGAAGTCCCCCAGTAGAACAAGGGAGTCCCCAGGAGGTGCACTCTCCAATACCCCCTCCAAGGACTCCAAAAAGGGTGGGTAATCTGCGCTTTTATAAAAATGAAATATTAAAATAAAAATATTTCGAAATGTATGCATATATGTTTTTAGTTGTGTAGGATAAATATTTTATGAGTAATGATGAGTTGTTTGTTTCAAAAAACATTTTCTGATTGTGATGTACTTCCGGTTCCCCGCTGGGCGCCGCCGGCAGCTTTTCCATTGAATCTAATTATAAGTTAGCGCTAGTGCATGCGCAGTTTATGTCCCATCTGTCCAAAATTATTGGATTCTTCAGGGCGCAGTTTTCGCCGCTCTGATGCCTGGACTCGTCTCGTGATCGTTGCGGCTCACCAGCGTGTTTCCGGTTTGAGCCGGGGAGGAGGGAGGACCCTCTCTGTACACTCAGAGCTGATCACACGCAACTAGTGACATTGAAACAGCAGTAATTATTAATGGTGCCTTCTACACAGGTAAGCAAGTGTAATAATTAGTGAGTTTAAGCGCACATGAGCAAACTAAGTGAGCTTATCTCATCTGTGTGCGTGACGTGGTGTGTGTGGGTGTTGCGGTCAGTCACATAGAGTAGCTAGCTACTAGCTGTGCTTATGAACGTTGTGGTGTACAACATTATAAAAGTTGCTATGAACCTGAATGTCTGAAGACGACTCCTGTCTGTCCATCTTCAGCTCATGTCATGAACTGTTTTACTCCTCAGAGTGTCTGTGTTAAAGGTTCAGTATGTAACATTTTTTATAAACATATTTCTTCACTCTGCCGCATCTCCTGACAGACTGATGGGTTATTGTCCTTGCAGGATCCAGAGCCTCTTAATCATAAAGTGGAAGAAAAGACCCTTAGACCAGTCTGGTTGGTGACCAACTTAAGGAGACCGATATCAGATTTTAGGTCACTTCAGTTTCTTTAACAACAAACATGAACATGACTGGCTTCAGGGGCAAACACATGACAGATAGTAGCTAAAAGACAGATGCTTAAACTGCTAAGCTTCAGCAAAAAACGGAAAATATTGAAACACTAGCTAAAGTACTCTGATGCTTGCTCAATAATCCAGGTAGAAAAATCTAAAAAAGCTAAGTCTGGTCCTCTGGACATTCAAAAAATAAAACGAAACAAAACAAAAAAACAGACTGAGGAAGTCTTTCGGACGAAAGACGAAACGTTTCTACATTTTTTTGCTTTGTTTTGTTTTATTTTTTGAATGTCCAGAGGACCAGACTTAGCTTTTTTAGACTAGCTAAAGTAGCAATTTTTTTTGCTGAAAGTATCAAAATGCTAGTTAAAAGTAGCAGAAAAGTAGCAGAACAGTAGCTAAAATCTCAACAAGATAAAAAAGAAAACGGATTTAAGAGAATAATGTTTAAGGGAAGAAAGGGGAAAATATTTGCTAATAAAGTTTCATATTTTGAAAGATATAAAACTAGCAACAAAAAAGTAAGCTGAAATTAGCACAAAATATGTAAAAAGAACAATAAAGTGGTCAGTGTTATGATTTCAAAGGTTTACCCAGTTGGTAATGAGACCCAGAACGACACGAAGAGGTGCAAAAGTAACAGTGTTTATTATTTACAGTGCAGGTCTATATACATATGTACAGGGATCTTCTGGATTTCCTGGAAGATGAAACAAACTGTCAGAAAGTTTCAAGTTCAAGTTCACTTTATTAGGTCCCCACGGGGCAATTCATCTACAACAGGTAGAGGTGGTGAGACAGCCAGCACATTCATACAGCTATAAAACAGAATAAAAAGTACCATCAAAACAAAATACATAAAACATTACTAAAAAGGTACAGCATAATAAAAGCAAACTGTTCATCCTTAAAAACATGAAGTTAAGATTTCCAAGATAAAAATATGTAAAAGGAGATAAGCTTAAAACCTAGTTCTTGTTTAAAAATCCAATAGCTGAGGGGATGAAGGAGTTTTTTAATCTGTTCGTTCTGCATTTAGGTAGGCCATATCTTCTGCCTGAAGGCAAAAGATTGAACTGAGCATGTAGAGGATGAGTGGGATCTGCCAATTTTTTTTAGCTTTTGATGTAGATCTTGATTTAAATAGATCCATGATGTTGTTCATTTGAGTCCCTATTATTTTCCCGCATTCTTTGATGACACCCTGTAAGCGATTACGGTTTTTCAAGTTCAACATCCCAAACCAGCAGAGAAATGAAAAAGTGAGAACAGATTCAATAAAACAGCTGTAAAACATTTTCATAAAAGTGCAATCAATATTTAAACTCCTTAGCTTCCTAAGGAAATGCATCCTTTGGTGGGCTTTCCGACAGATTGCATCTGACTGGGACTCAAATGTTAATTTATTGTCCATCATTACGCCCAGATATTTGTATTCTTGTACCACTTCCACTACCTGACCATTTATGGTAACAGGAGGGAGAGGGGCAGAGGACTTCCTGAATATGCTCATCACTTTAGTTAGAAAGGCTTGCTCATCACTTTACTGTAGTTAGAAAGGCTTGACCAGAAGGCTCTTTCAAGATGACTGATCTTGTTTTGTTTATTTTCCTTACAGGTGAAGTAGTAGGATGAACGTCACAGAGAAATCCTTAGTTCCTTGAGATGAATCCCAGAGGGCGAAATGTGGCAGGCAAGTGGTTGGAGGGCAAGACACGATGAGCAGAGAACTGAACCCAGGACCAAGATGGAAACGAGGACTGGAAACACAACAAAAAACAAGGTAAGTGTCTCTCAAAGTACTGTACTCACAAACTGGCTAGAAGCATAAATACCATGAGTAGGCATCAATGCTCCAGCGAAAAGTAGGACTTGACTGCAGCCTTAAGTATAGGTGGAGCTCATCAGGTGGATCACAGTAAAATAGATCATTTTTCTTCCCCATAAATCAGTTATTTAAAATCTAATCTGGAATCATTCCTCCTTGTTAGACTTCAGTTGACCTGTTTAAGTTGGGCCCAAATTTGTTATTATCTTTTGATTTATTTTTCATTGAAATTTAATTCTTTGTTAGTTTATTTTTGGAACTATTAAATTGAATTATTTGGTGGATTTTTGAACACCTTTGTCCTTATTTAAGTCTGGACCCTCACAATTCTATTTACATTATGAACTTGTATTACTAAAATAATTATAACAGAATATGATAGAAGTTGTCCAAAAATTGAAAAGTGGAAGCAGAACACTCCCATTCTCTTTTCACACTGATGCCTCAAACAAGGTGAAGATGAACCATGTTTTATTAATGATAGTTTTATACAAATGGATACACCTGATATATACAAATAAAAACATGAACAAACTTACTTTACAGTATACAAACATAATCATGCATACTTCTACACATGCTTAAAAAAAAATTATGGCGCCCCCCCATAAAAAAAATCACCAGCCGCCACTGGGATACATTCTTGTTGTATTTCTTTATGAGGTATTTGTGTGGATTGACATGGGTGTATATCTGCCCTTGTGCCTGTGTGCTAATAAAAGATATGGACAAGACAAAAGAAAGAGACAGAAAACATAAAAAGAAAAGAAAAACAAACAGGCAAAAAACAACAAAAACAAACAACCGCTGTGACATTGTTCACCTTCACCAGTGCAGACACCGAGCTGTGCTTTAAATTTCATTTAATAACACCAGTTAATTCACCTACAGTGTAACAAGCATTAGACCAGGACTACTACACCAAACTGCCCACGAGCCACAATTACTTAAAGCCAAGCGTTCAAGATTAATTTATCAGTACCTCTTATCATTAAATATCTTTGTTTCATAATTAAAGCTATGATATATATATATATATATATATATATAAATATATATTTATATATATATATATATATATGTTTATATTCATTTTTAAATTGTACCCACTGATGGGCCATTTAGTTCACCAGCGGGCCTGACTTGGCCCGCGGGCTGTATGTTGAACAGCCCTGCTCAAAACTAACCTGTCATTGATCCTCTTAATAAAGCCACGGAATCACGTCCCGTTCCCTGTACAATTGTCCATAAAGCCTGTCAACCAGTGGTGGGCAACGCTAATCAAAAAATTAGTTCCACAATTTCTAAAACGCTTATTAATTTTTTTAGGTCCACAATTTCAAAAGCACAAATGTCTTATGAAAATTAGGGGAAGCTAATCTAATCCGCTATTTATATTCGACAATTGGTAGCCGGCAGCGTTATGCAATATTTGCACTACACTGCCAACTGAAAAGTAACTAAAATGATCCTAAAAGGATGAAATTACAAAAATCAAAGGATTTATTTAATACTTTACGTACATATATTCTATTCGGCCACGAAATTAACAAAAAAGAGAATGATCTTTTAATCCCTAAAACCACTTTTAAATCTCAAATACACGGGCGTTTCGCCACCGCATTTCTACATAAAAGTAACCAAAATACATAAAACTAACGACTCACCGTCGAGTGGTGGACACAAAACACACAATAAAATCCTCCGGCCGCGTTAATTTGGCTTGAAACAGCGGGGTTCTCTGCGGATTTATCCAAGTAACCCAGCACAACCAGCTAGCCACAGAGTTAGCGTCCAGTTCACCTCTGACCCGGAAGATGTCAAGATTCTATAGGCAGTCAACAGATTTAATGAAAAGTAACCAAAATACATAAAACTAACGACTCACCGTCGTGTGGTGGACACAAAACACACAATAAAATCCTCCGGCCGCGTTAATTTGGCTTGAAACAGCGGGGTTCTCTGCGGATTTATCCAAGTAACCCAGCACAACCAGCTAGCCACAGAGTTAGCGTCCAGTTCACCTCTGACCCGGAAGATGTCAAGATTCTATAGGCAGTCAACAGATTTAATGAAAAGTAACTAAAATACATAAAACTAACGACTCACCGTCGAGTGGTGGACACAAAACACACAATAAAATCCTCCGGCCGCGTTAATTTGGCTTGAAACAGCGGGGTTCTCTGCGGATTTATCCAAGTAACCCAGCACAACCAGCTAGCCACAGAGTTAGCGTCCAGTTCACCTCTGACCCGGAAGATGTCAAGATTCTATAGGTAGTCAACAGATTTAATGAAAAGTAACTAAAATACATAAAACTAACGACTCACCGTCGAGTGGTGGACACAAAACACACAATAAAATCCTCCGGCCGCGTTAATTTGGCTTGAAACAGCGGGGTTCTCTGCAGATTTATCCAAGTAACCCAGCACAACCAGCTAGCCATAAACGTTAGCACCGAGTTCACCTCTGACCCGGAAGATGTCAAGATGGAATAGTCCATTTTTAGTTTTTTATTTTAAGAGCCTGTAATAAGTTTATTTGTTTTTACTGATAGATAATTAGTTATTAGCGGTACTGCATTGTAAATAAAAATAGCACAAATCCCCTTATGAATTATAAAAGTTAGTCACTCCGCTGTTACGCTTACAAAAACATTAGGTCCGCTGTAAGCGGATTAGCGCATTAGCGGTCCCTGGCGTTCATCTGCCCACCTTTGCTGTCAACAGACACTGTCGCTCTCTTTCCTTTAAAAAAAAAAAAAAACTTTTTTCTTATTGGAAACAGAATGCGTCTCCGATCCAGGATCTCTTTGGGAAATTGATCATTTACGCTGTAATTTTTCCCTCATAACTCTCTGCCTTGTTTGATGACCTGTATTTTCTGCTTGTAATGTTCAAACTTAGCGAAAATCGGTCGGGGACGCTTGTTATCTATTTTTTTAGATCCAAGCCAGTGAACACAATGGAATTTGATTGAGCTTACCGTTTCGTTCGGGAGTTTCAGCTCGCGTTGAATGAAATCACGGATAGTAACTTACGCGTCCTCATCCACACGCTCCGGTATCCCAGAAAAAACAATATTATCCCTCATGCTTCGACTTTGTAGATCGAGAATAGACTCTTTGAATGTCCTGTTGTCGCTGGAAATCCGTGTCACTTCCTCTGTCAGCTGTTTCACATCACCCCTTAGCGCTCTGTTCTCCTCAGCCAGTGACATCACCTGAGCCTGGCTGAACTCTAAGGATTCTCAGAGTGACTGGAATTCCTTGTGGAGAATCTCAACTAAAGCCAATCTCGCGTCTAAGCTAGATAGCTTGTTATCAATAGACTCCAACACCTCCGTAAAGCTCTTTTCAGGAGATGTGGAAGAACCAGGAGAGCTCGCCAAGCGCGTGCGT